>JAFMOD010000271.1:3751533-3805735 GCA_019802435.1 Corydoras maculifer
TTCCTCCCACAGTCCAAAAACATGGATCAAGTTAATTGAATTCTCAAAATTGCCCCATATAGAGTGTGTCTGTGTGAGTGAGTGTGTGCCCAGCGATGGATTGGCGCCCTGTCCTGGGTCTATCTGCCCAGCGCCCGAGACGTTCTTCCCTGGATGGGCATGGGGAACCCCACCGCGACCCTAATAGAGGATAAGCGGGAGATAATGAATGAATGAATGAGTTTCGGTATAACATCAATGCCATCTCCTTGGTTTTAAACTCCGAGATGTAAAGCTGATACTAAGATATACAGTATGCATATATGTATTGGGACACATCATGCACACCTTTTATCACATCCTATTCCAAATTGGTTACTTTATACAGATAACCGCTTCCACTAGAAAAACTTTCCACAGGACTTGTCCCTGTAAGATTTTTGGCCCATTCATGCATAGTTGTGTTGCCAAAATTTTTCCACAAAACTGAAAGCACTCATTTGTCCATGATGCACCATTGGTGCTTGATTTCATAAACTAGTGGCAATAGGACTGAATAAAACACATGAATTTAATAAATAAAAAGTTTATGTCAATAAGTTTGTTCATAGTACAATATTATGGGCTTACTTTTACAGCTGGTTGACTTTTTTGTCAAGAAAGTGAAATTGATAATAATAAAAAAGTGAATAATAAATAAATTGAGACAGTGTTCATTTACAATACAAATCATTTTAAATTCACAAAAAAAACAAAAATAAAAACCTGAGGCAGCAGCCACTGTTGCATTGGGGCTATCTCCCCCACTGTTGCCTCCCCCCAGCAGCATGGAGGACAATGGTGGCTGGCCCCTCTTCAGTAGCACTTTGTGGTCCTGCTGGCAACGGAATCGAGGGGGCACTTCACGGGGCATGTAGCGTTGTGGGGCCTGGGTGCTGGGGGAGGGCTGTCCGTTGGCCACCGCCGACCGCTTAGCATTGTTCCCACCCTGAGGGGGGGCGCCAGCAGCCGGGGTGGCAATGGAGGAGGTTGTAGAAGGGACAGGGCCAGGGCTGGGGGATACAGAGCTTGGGGTGGCAGGAGACTGGGCAGACGGGGGTTTGGTCAGTTCTGGCACTGAAAATGGGAAAAATATAAATTTAATTCAGTAAAAAGTCTATAATAATTAAAAAAAATTTAAAACATTAACTCAGGTTTAAAATTTCCTAGAATCTTACTTCAAATGATTACCTAAATTTAGCAAGCCAGCATTACCCAGAATATAAACACTGAGGATACGAGCCCATTTCCTTACTTATGACTTCCGTACTTATGAACTTCCATTGCAGATCTGATGCTTTGATTAGTTTACATCACTTAACACTAAATACAAATAAATGGATCAAGTTCTTATAGGTAAACCCTCTAAATTCGTTCACAGAGTCATTTAGACTTAAAGTAATTAAGGTAAGTTATTTAATATGTATAAAAAGTAAAGGAAGAAAACCTTCATCACATCTGTTTCTTTACGGATATGTTACATGTGAGAAAAAAAAATGCACATAATGTGTAGCTTAATCAGATTTTTTTTAGTAAAGTATTTACTTATCTTATTTACTCATCTTAACTTCTAAACTGCCTAATAAAACATGTAAAATCTATCTCACTCTATTATTGCATAGACCAAACAGTAGGCAATCCAATAACACTGCTGTAATGCCTGAACACAAATGCAGGCAGCATTAGTTTAATCTGTTTTAACTTCATATGTGTAACATCAACTGCAGACTCGCTTTTAATTATTTTAGAACTACATTTGATATAATTGTGCTTTGTTGGTGTACTTCTACATATAATCAGAAGCATTTCTAAACATGTTCCGGCTAACTATCCGAATTTTGCAGACAGACCTTCTGGGAACGCTAAGCGAGTCAGTGGATGTGTGCTGTTCTTTTGGAAAAGTGAGGCTTTGGAACTCTGACCCTAGGCTTATAGTTCACTAATCTCCTCACTATAAGCATCCAAATGGACACACAGTTACTCTTCAACAAAACTCAGCATTTTCATGCTGCTTCGCTTTGTGCTTCATCTGAGTAGATTCCCATCAGTGAACTGGATAACAAGTCATTACAGATCAGATCATTTATATAATGAGCAAAACTAGAGGAGATTAAATATGGTTAACAACAACAAAGCTTAATAAAAAAAATTCTGATGACCATCTATTATTAAGTATTTGTTGTGCATGTATGTGTTTACATGATTTCCTAAACAAATACTGTATATTAAACACAAGACCAAATATAAAGTTTTTAATAATAATGTTCTTGTTGGTATAAAGAATAGATGTAGGATCTCATACTACACACAGCCTTAGTGATTTGTCTGTCATTAGTTTGCTCTAAATTAGTGAAATCAATTTAGTGAAAAGACTAAATCACGACAGTTTAGTAAAGGCATTTAATGTTTTAAACTTTAAACAGACCCTACTGTCTCACAGCCTGTCATTTAAAAAAAATACTGCTTAATGTTTCTCCTATATGCTATAAATTTAGGATTACAACTAATGATTTTTATTATTTATACATATACACCTTGTTCTAGAAACCTGTCTGGAAAATCAGTGATTTAAACAATGTGTAGGCAGCACCATAGATTTCCTACAACTGCTAAACACCATCAGAGGGAGAGAGAAAGAGAGGAAGATTTTTTTACCTCTCTCATATAACTTGTGCTCTATCATAACTTTGTCATGGGGCTTTTGAATGACTTGTTACCATAACAGTTTCCTATTTTAGTACTACTTGTTTTACTAGTGCTACTAGTATTGTAATAATTAACAAAAACATTTGAATCCAAATGTAAAGAAAAAAAACACAACAGGTAAAAATGGGTGTAGGCCTATTATTTTGTTGATTGATTGGTTGAAGTTACTGAAAATACCTTTGCAATCAACCACATTTTACCACAGTAACAGTGGACACCTGTACATGTAACATTTGATACCTGCTGCTGGCTGATGTTTTATTATGAACTGTTTCTTATGAAGAAACAATTCTTAGTAAAAAGCTGTCTTGTTTTATATAATTCTAGCATGACATCACAGACACATGGCTAATTAAGAGGAAGGAATAAAAAATAATAATAATATAACAGCAACGTAATAAATTGACAGGACAACAAAGTAATGGATGCTAAATCTATGATATGGGAAGATAAAGGATGCTAAATTAAAGACAGTTACAACTTAATGTTCTAGTTTTGTTTCAACCAAAATGTAATGCTGCCTTAGTAAACAGAGCTTTCTTAAGAATGAAAAAAACTTCCTAATATAAAGTAATACGATACATAAAGGAATTATTGAATTTAATTAAGATACATCTTAAGGAATTGTTTAATCAATTGTCAAACAATCACGAAGATTGATAGAAAGACAAAACAAGACAAAAAATATTAAAACATATTGATTGAACATAATTTACATCATCATTACTACAGTGGTGCTTGGAAAATTTGTGAACCCGATGGAATTTTGTTTATCCCTGCAAAAAAAATTGACCAAAATTTTTAAACATGTCATAAGAGTTTACTTAGTAAAATAATCTGTGAATTTACTTAATTAATATCTTAATCTCTTAAACCATATCTATGAGCAGCAAATGTATGTAAATCTTTATGATCCAAATTTTATTTAAAGGTAAAGTAAGAGTCTGGTATTTTCAATCATGTGATGTTTTTTTTTTTTTAATGGGATGACAATTGGGTGTGACTGAGCACCCTATTCAACACATTTGTGTAATTACATCATGGCACAAGCAAATAAGACTCCTGAGGACCTCAGAAGAAGAGCTGTTGATGATAATCGGACTGAAATCAGAGAAATGAGAGCTCATTGGTTAGGATGTTTGACTATCAATCGTAAAGTCCACCGAACATGTTTATGTTCTTGAGCCCACAATCACTGAACACTGAAAAACAATGGTGTGGTTGCAGAATTGAAATGAACAGGCCAGTGCTCTTTAATAAGAACACTGGTACCCGTCTGCAGCTTACAAAAGATCACATGTACAAGACATTTTGTTTTATGAACAAATAAAGCAAGATGGAGCTTTCTGCTTTAAATAAAAAGTGTTTAGAGAAAGTAAAACGATACATTACAGCATAAAATAAGTTTTAGGACAGATTTATGTCAAAATATTCAAAAATTCAAATTTTCAAGCACCATTATATGGCTACAGCAAAAACATAAAAACAGCATATTACCTTTGTTTTTCTGTTCGACCACCTGAAATGTAAAAAGCAGTAAAAGAAAATTTAACGATAAATGTAAAAAGATAAACATAAAAATTAAAACACATCAAATCACTTTGCATCTGTTTTGTTAAACAGATGCAACTTACAGGTTTTGAAACAACAGTAAAAATTATAAATATATTTTAAAGCTGATTCAACTGACACTATAATCACAGCATAATTACCTTCGGTGTGGTTTCCCTTTTCCTTTTATCTTCTTTTTTCCTTTTCTTGTCTTCCATGAACTGCTGTTCCCTTTCCAGAAGTTCCTTTCTATTAAAAACAAAAGTGACACATGATTCCATCATTAATCTTCGAATAAATATTTTAGCATATTAAAAATATTTATTGCTCTTCGATGCCTACTATTTAATAAATTATTAATTTACTTTATCTATTATTCTAATATTTGGAAGGATCCCCATTTACAAAACTACCTGAACACTACATATGCAATCACCACGCTTAAAACAAATGTAAACCTTATGTGCGTATTTGAACAGGTGTCCTGCAGTCATAGTTCATCTACCTCAAGGTTTACTATGTAGTGCACTGAAATAACCTTTTTCTCAACACAACCATCAGAAATGTTATTATAATATTTCAGCCATCAACCACTAAACTTTAACCACTCTTTTAAGAGGTGCTGCTTTCAAGACCCTTTTTTTTAGTTTACGCTGTAGCTATAAAATATGCATCAAATTTCATCAAATATGCATCAAAGTAAAAACTTTAAAACAATACAGATATACTTCAGCATTTTAGACTATGTATTGTGTTTACCTATCACTACAATTATACAAGTATAATTGTGTTTTAATTCATGCCTGTTCTCTGCATGTAGTAGCAGAATTTCCTATTAATTAAAGAATTAGAACATGTCCTGTTTTGTTGAAATTTGTTAAAATGCTTACTGTAGAAAACAAACCAGGCCAGTCCATGCTGTAAGCCCCTGCTTTTCAAAAATGTTTTATTTATTACTTTTTTTTAAAAAGAAAATAACGATGTACACTGTGTAGTGTGCTTCTGCCTAACAGCGTGTGTGCAAAGCAAAACAGAAAGTATTGTAAGCCGCATTGTTTTATAGCTTTATTTCTATGTTAGTGGATGTCTTTTTTTAGGCTATAGTAAATAAACACAGCACATCAGAATTTATCCCTGATTAATTACAGTTTAAGATACTCTATACTGGATCATTTCAGTACTTGTGTAGCAGACATAAACAAAATGCCCATGCAGGCACACATGGCTGCTGTGGTATGATGTTAGTGCCGAAATGTTCAACCCTGAATGGGCATGGGGGACCCCACCACGACTCTAGTAGAGGATAAAGCAGAATATAATGGATGGATGTTTTATAGACCTGCATCTTGACCAAACCTTTTTTTCTTTTTAAATATATTTAATTCTCAAATGAAAGAGTACAGTTAAAAGAAAGAGTGATGGGACAAAATGGTTAACATGCCTCTGTACCAAGCTTTTGTAAGTGCGTAGTAGGCATCAATTAACATTTGCTTTTACTTAACAGAATGGTTGATTTTTTTTTCTTTTAACCAAAGTAAACATTAATGCAAATGTAACTTAAGATTTTTGCTGGCATCTGCCTCTCTGTCTGTGTTTCCTCCAGTGATGGTGACAGTGACACAAAACTTACCTAAAACAGTTTGCTGACTGTTTGAACCTCAATTTTGTACTATTTATTTTTTCGTTATTCGCATGTGAGAACTCACAAGAGTCTTAATGCTCAAGTTTGGTGCTGAAAATGCTGTAAAGTAAAGCATTTTACTTAATTTGTTAAGGACTAGTATTTTTAAGTAAATGTGATGTTTCAAAATGATTTGTTCTTTCGCTAAAGTTCAATAATGTATATTATGTTTTATTTGCTTATTCACCAAACAAAAATGCATAGTGCTGTTACTTTTAATTACTTATTGATAATATAAAACTTGATTTAATTTTATTAATACATTTTAATAATTTTAACATTTCGCTGTTAACAGTGATGACTAAAAATTTTAATTTCGATAATTATAATAGTCAATTTTTTTTTTCAATTTGTTGTGAGCATTTGTAAACTATTCAATTCAGCTAGTCACTCAATTGCTGGTTAATTTTAACTATTATTTTGTAACCCTAGTTCAATGACCTTGTTTTTTTATAGTTTTAATCCTTAACTTCTTAATAGTTAAAAAAGTCTGGGCATTACAGTAATGTTATAATCTTTAAGGAAAAAAACATTATAATTAGACATATTCTAATAATGTAATTGAAAACAATAGAAAAATCCCCATTACTCCAATCTGCTCAATATTTGTCACATTAGTTTTATTTGGAGATTTGATTGTTATCATAATGTGATTTTAATAATATCATGTTATGGTGTAAGTTCTCAGGTAAGTGTCTCACATTTCTCATGTAAGTTTGATGATAATGTGCTTGCTAATGAGAATATATGAGGTTTAAGTTAAATGGTTGGTAAATATATTAAAAAATGTATAAATGCATGAAAAATGCACACAGGCACCAAGGGACATATCTAACAGCAACATTTTGGCATGGTGGGCCTGAGACACACAAGTGTATGATTGATTAAAACAACAAAAATCGACAACATCAGAGATTCAGAACTGTGTAACAGCATCTCTAAAGATGATATATATATATAGGGCGGCACGGTGGCTTAGTGGTTAGCACGTTCGCCTCTCAGCACTAGGGATTCCCGGTTTGATTCCCAGACTGGGTGGAGTTTCCATGTTCTCCCCGTGTCTGCGTGGGTTTCCTCCGGGTTCTCCGGTTTCCTCCCACAGTCCAAAAACATGGATCAATTCAATTGAGTTCTCCAAATTGCCCCATATAGAGTGTGTATGTGTGTGTCTGTGTAAGTGAGTGTGTGCCCAGCGATTGATTGGCGCCCTGTCCTGGGTGTATCTGCCCAGCGCCCGAAACGCTCTCCCCTGGGTGGGCATGGGGAACCCCACCGCGACCCTAATATAGGATAAAGCGGGAAAAAGTTGTACAAACATAACCAGTTGTGTTGTATCTGACACTCATCGCTTTAAAAGTATTTTTATGTATATTGTATTCTTTTTTTTTATTATTAAAACATATAAAAAAACATTTTGTCCACATCCAGTATAAACAACTTAAATGAGCTGACCGAGTGTCTTTCCTTAATCATGGCTCAACCTCAGAGTGTTACCACCACAGTTTTGCATTGCTCACAGTTTCACCTTTACATGCGATTGACCCACGCGAAAACATTTGCATCATGTTCAATTAAAACGGCACAAAATTTCTGATCTGAAATACTGATTCTATTCAAGAACATGTGATTTGTACATAATTTTAAACACAATTTAACGGTATTGTGCTGAAAAGCACTTTAAAACTAATAGAGACAATGAGAGCAGTACTGATAATTATTAATAAATTGCAGTATTAACAAATAATAATATGAAATTATGTAGGAATTCTCACCAAGTTTCTTAAATAGATGTTTTTTAAAGTCCTTATCATTCTAAAATGACTGAGCTAATCAAATAGCAAAGTGCACCTTTACAAAAAAATTAAAATGTAAAAAAAAATTATTAAAATAATAATTAAATTGTTTTTCATTATTTCTCTGTATTACTGATAAAAACATATAGACCTGAATAAACCTGTTTTTATCACCTTACTGGCAGATTTCTAGTGCTTATGTGCTTACAGTAATGTACTCAGAGATAAATAATGTGTTTACAATTGGACACAGCACAAACTTCACACTGGTGGAAACCCTTCGTCAGAGGTGCCATTTCTCACTTCCAATAGAGTTATAAGAAATAATTTATTGATTAAAATAAATACCTGGTCCTGGTTCGCTTACTTTTAAATGTAATGAAATTGTCATTTAAATAGGTTTTAATTATATGGGCTATTCCACTGTTAGGGGTTAACACAAGCAGCCTATTCCCTACCATATTATTTACGATCTAAAGTCACACGACCTTTATAGTGGCTGGAGGCAGTTTGATTGATTTTAATGAACAATTGCTTTTGAACAGTTAAAGAAACTGAACCTGTATTATTTTTGTTTTCCACCTGTTCTTATGCATGCTTTAAAACTAAAAGGTTAGCCACAAACTAAATGCTTGTGCTGCTAAAGCACACATAACTGTAAAACAGCCGGAATGAGTGACCCAAAAAAATTCAAAAGCCCAATAGAAAAAAAAGGCTCAATCAGGGTTACCCCACACAATGGCAAGCAGATGAGGCAATGTGAGTTTGCTGTCCTGCAAACATAGACACTTTATCTGCTCAAGACCAAATAAATACGGAAGGGTAGTATTCCATATACAAGCTATCTATCAATTAATAAGAGATATAAAGCAAACATTTAGGCAAACTATATGTTCTAACTAAGTAGTAAACAATTATACAACAATTAAATAATACTTGTATTTTTTAATACTGTAGCTGATGTTGATTTAGATCACAACATTCAATGTTAAGATGTGCACTGAATATATCAATACAGCTGTATATGTTAAACAGCTACCTACACCTGCATCTCTAAATAGTCTATTTATTATATTAAATCAGCTATATAGCATTTACGATAGGTCTAATGACGTTAGAGGGGCACTGCTGGGTTAAAGTAAGAGAGGCATTGAAATTTGATACCGAAAGTAAAACAACGCAAGAAGTCGACGTGCTACTGACAATCCATTCGCTGCTGTTTCCCTCTTGTGCTACTTTATGCAACAGATGCAGGTTGTGCAGTGTCAGCTGAACACATTGTTTATACACAGTAACAGTAAAACATTAACATGCAGTTGATCATCATCATCATTTGATCTAATAACCAAAGAACGAGAATCATTATACTTTAATAAAATTAACTTATACCAGGCAAGTAGCCTAATCAAATACGTCCGGGGATTTTGTAATGTCAGTAAAGTCTTAATGCTGCTGACCTGCGACTGACTGCGGGTTAAATGTCGAACTTCAGTAAATAGTCTGATATGTTTTAAAGCAGTGTCGGAACAAAATAAAATAAAGCTAGAAACTGCCCGTTAAAAATGGTATAAACGTCATTAAATGGGCTTTCTAGAAGTTTAACAGCGACGAAGCCGTTGACTCAGGAAAATCAGTAACGTAGATACCAATGGAAACATGTTTGGTGGAAACCATTAGGCCAATTCCCATTAGAGCGACACAATATTTGCAGTTTTCCAACAGGACCGACAGGTTCGAGGTCAGAAGCTAATCCATCAGAGGCCTATTTAAAAAGGAAGGCCAGTCGTTAGACACAGCGGCAAGCAAATGACCAAATAAGAAGCGCACTGTGTCTACAAGCTGCACCGGATGACAACTCCAACGAAGAGCAAGCAAACCACCGAATCCCCCTGCTAACCGAGCACGGTCCATATTTACTGTTCAATCGCAAGTAAGCGAACCAGGAGCAGACATTTAATTCCCTCCTGCTACATGCAAACGCCCACTATGTACACACGGAAAAGCATCTTGAAGCTTTGTATTGCAAACTAGACGCCATTGCATTAATACCGCTGAGAAAAAATAGAAACTTGCATTAGCTTGCAGCTAACCACGTTAGCCAGCGTTATCCAGCTCTGCTCCGTCGTCGACACGCAAACCCACTTAAAAGCATTTCACGGCGTTTGTACTTAATTTTTTCGAATGCAAAAATAAAGTCGGTCTCGTATACACCGATTACGCCTTATTTGACCGGATGAAGCACTTACCCCAGGAATTACATGAACTGTAGCTCGGAAGCTAGCCACCGCTAAAGTGCTTCAGTGCGAAATTGTAAATTTTGAGGCATTCGAGGCTTCAAATCCAACACACTCCATTAAAAGTCCGCGCCTCTGCAGTGAGCCGTGAAAACCAGTCGTCCACAGTGCAGTCTGAAATCACGCAACACGAAGAATGTAAACGAAAAGAAGCAAACTGGTTTTAAAGCGCTGAAAAGTCAGTCGGTTGACGGTCGGCCATTTTACTGCTCGGTATGAACTGTGTGTGAGAGCAGCTCTCTGACGGAAGGGGGGGTTAGCAAAGGAAAAATGATGACCTTCAGTATTAAAAGTCCACTCTTACACATCGCTTTCGACGGACACCGAGCCACAGCGCTACCTTTCAATACACAGATTATACGCATATGCACTGCGTGGGTCACTCTTTTAATGCATAAACGTTCCACCCTGCTGTACCCTAGGCATGACGTCACACTTCGAATGGCAGTCCCCACAAAGCAAAATGCTGAAAAGACAAACGTGACAAAATAAGTGTTGTTTTGAAGTTCCAGAGAACGCTGGCGTGATCCGTGCCTCACGGTGGCTTCGAGAGATGCAGATGGCATGGACAATGGACATATCTAGACATTTTCAGATTAAAAAAAGTCATTTACAGGAATTTTTGGCAGTTGTGTTACAAAGTACAGTCGGATTCCTCATCACAAAGCAGCATTATCAAAAAAATAAAGTACAGATTAAACACAAAAATAGTTATACATAAACCAGAGGCACTTAACTAAACGACAAACAAATGCCAACAAGAGTTCGATTATAGCAATAAGCCATGAAGAGATAACGATAAGGAATTATATACTAAAGTTGAAGTCTAACAAGTTTAAAGTCTTAAGTCTAAAAACCAAGACCATGTACATGAAATAATCTACTTTTAATGATTGAGAGTGTTTCTAACAACAGAGTTAGAAAGGTTATTCCACTTTCAAAGTGCTTTGTTGAAGAACAAAAATAGTTTTTTAATTTAAAAATTAAAAAGATTTAAAGATATTCTTGTTGCAAAACAAAACTATATGGTAAAAAAAATAAGAGACAAACATTTTGACAGCCAAAATATATTTAAATTTTGTGTCACATAGACAGTGCATTTCTGACCATTGTGAGTGTAGTTACCTTAACCAAATATTCCAGGAACACAGTTCATCCTGGAATAAGTCAATATATTGTTGTATCCTTCTTGTGGAATAGACAACAATTAAATCCAATCCCTAGATTTCAGGAAAACTGCTTACATATAACCAACAGTTGTTGAATAGATGAAAAAGTTGAGTATTTATCACAATTAAATTCTCATCAGATGACACCTCAGGAAGACAAAAATTGCCCTGCCTGATAGGTAAAAACAAGTCACCTAATTGTTTAGCATATTTGTATTTTGCTATTTAAAATGTGTAATGAAAAGAAAGGCAAAGTAGCCAAATAAATTCCTGTGTAAAAAGAAGAATGTCACAACAACAGATGCTACTATTGTGTTTAGTGTTTACCCATGCCAGTGTGTTACATGTGTTCCCCAGTAAAAACTATTAAATACTATTTAAAAAATATTACTATTTACTATTCTGGAAAAAAAAATCCTGATGTATAACAGACACGTTTAATATTCTTGACTGACTAAAGATGTGTTTCACAGGTATATCAATGTTATTTTTATCGTCACAAAATGGATACATTTGAAAAACACCTTCTTTACTTTACTAAAATTCTTTACTATTCTTGTTTTGTAAAATATGCCAAAATAGTGAAACCTGTGTTTTACCGTGGGAAAACTCATCATTCATTCATTCATTATCTCCCGCTTCATCCTCTACTAGGGTCGCGGTGGGGCTCCCCATGCCCTCCCAGGGGAGAGCATCTCAGGCGCTGGGCAGATAGACCCAGGACAGGGCGCCAATTCATCGCTGGGCATACACTCACTCTATATGGGGCAATTTTAAGAATTCAATTGTCTTTATCCATGTTTTTGGACTGTGGGTGGAAACCGGAGAACCCAGAGGAAACTCACGCAGACACGGGGAGAACATGGAAACTCCACCCAGATGGGGATTTGAACCGGGAATCCCTAGAGCTGAGAGGCGAACGTGCTAACCACTTTGGCCCCCGTGGGAAAACTTTTAATTGAAATTTGTTTGTAGCAAGTTTTTTATATTGACAAAACAGCTCAATATATTTAACAGTTTTTTCTGTTGTCATTTATTCAGAAATTTTTCATTTCGAATGGCATGGAATACATTTCTAAAACTGTAATTATTATTTTTTAGTTTGAATAAAGGCTTTAAAATTAATCACAATTATAAGCCTTAGTATACAAGCACTTAGCAACCGAGAAATGTACTAGTTAACTTCAAGACTTTAACATAATCACTGCAAAAACTTGACCCCCCCTTTTTAGTCATTAAAATAAATTTGCTAATATAGTTGATTTTTGTCTTTTTACGTTCTAATTCTATACTATGTTTAACAGATTATCATTCATTGTTCTCATTAATATTATAATATTAAATTGAGATAAGTTTTTTTTAATGAATAAGTTTTTTAATGAATACATTTTCTAGGTAATCAACTGTCCACAACGATGCTTAACAGTTTATATGAGGTGTTTTTTGTCACACACGAGCTGTTCATACCCATTTTGAGGACCAGGCTATACGATTTTGTTCCAGAACATTTATGTTAAACTTCAATTATACTATCATGTTTTTTGTAGCAAAAAATAATTTTGGAAAAAAATCAAATATGGATATAAGGATGATTACAGAATGACGCACGACTTTAGGATCTATTGAAAGTCCCTCTAGCAGTAAATGGTTTGGAAGCCTGTTTTTAAGGGGTTGGTTGTATTTGCATACTGTTGCTTTAACGTTGTCTGTGATGAAAGCCGCGATGGCTCCGCCCCTCAGCAGTGAGAACGTTGTGTGAGAGGAGCTGTGCTGTGTTAAGTGCCGATGTGAAACGTGGATGCGAACAACGCGATGGCTGCAGCGTTCACAAACACAAACAGGACTGATGTTAATAGCAAACTGGCCTGATGATAACTACAATTTAAACAATTACAGTAACAGTTCGGTGTTTCATTTGCATCATAGACGTAGACAAAAGGATTTAAAGCAACGGTTTATAATTTAAACACAAACATCAAGTTTCCTCTTTAACGTTGTTGGTGATCAGGGAGCTGCGAGCTGCTAGCGTGAGGTGTATTTTGAGCTTCGGTACGAATACAGCTATTATTAACTCCGCTAAATATAATTGTGTTACTGTATAGTAATGTTTATCTTTGTGGTTTCTGTTTTTGTTCAAGTCAGTGTTACTCTGACTAATACTTACATAATGCTACGACATTTTGAATGGAAATAAGTTTCTTTATCAGTTAATTTAGCTTAAAAAAGTTTATCCTAACATCAATGTTTTGCGTTATATTGTTATTTGGTTATATAAAGAAGATGAACATTTTATTGCTTTGTGGCAGGTAAGCCAGCCTCCAAGTACCGATTTTTGCATTATTCTATTTAAAATTTTGTAGGTATGATGGCAGGAGGCTGTGGTTTACGGTACTGATTATTATATACATTTTAGCTAAAAAGTCACCAAGAACAGGTAGTCCTTTGCAGTATCCAATGCATTCAGTGCATTGTAAAATGTATGTGAAACAGATTAAAAACCTAATTAAATTAAACTTTTTAGGTCAGGTTTATCCTAGATTCCTTTATTGGATAGGGCAACTTAATCCAATGCTAGTAGAATTAGGGTCTATATACAACTTTTACTTACAGTAACTTTACATCTAGAATATCCTTGTTGAACCAAGATTTTGTGTCATTGCCGTATTTTGTAACAGAACTAAGCTACAAATAAAATGCATAATTACAGTTTAGCAATGTTTCTGGGGCAAAATATAAATTGACAAGAAATACAGAATACAGATGTGGACAGGTACCATACTATTAAATAATGAAAATGAATGAATAATTATATAAAATAAATAAATAAAATACTGAATACTTAGATATTTCTTTTGAATTGTGGCTCAGCAGGATTCTCCAGCAGGTTATTGATTTAAAAACACCCATCTAAAATTACCCAAGAATATTTAGAGGCAAATATTTGACTTGCCCGAAATGCACGTCTATAAGTGTTGATCAAAATCCTTTTGAACATAAGCGGAAGGACCTAAAACACACTGTCTGGAGTTAGCACCTTTTACATCTGAGAGAGATGAGTGAACCAGAATAACTGTTGACAAGTGCAGAAATCTCTTGATTACAGTGATTGTCCTATATATATATATATATATATATATATATATATAATTTTAAAAAGTTTATGATACCATCAGTTTTAACAGATTGATTAAAAAAAAATCATTCTCTTGAACCCTATTTTGAAGGCATTGTGTTATTTGCACTGTGAGTTTTCCTTTCTTTAACGGAAGGGTACCACCAACAATCTTGTCCATATCTGTACACTCATTGAAATGAGTGTAAATATGCTTATGCTTTTGTAATAACATACAGAAGGGTTTAAATGTAATGATGTTTAACATGTAAACAATTAACAATAATAGTTTCCAATTTTATAATTACTCGCTACATTTGCAATGCAACACTTGCATGACTGTGAGGAATCTGCTGATGTTGTGCTGGTTTTACTAACAGGTCACTCACTGACTGAGAGATGGATCCATCAGGAAGAGGAGGAGCAAAGAGGAGAAAAAAAAGAACAATCAAAGAGGAGGAGGTTGATGATTTAGGTGGACCAAGTGAACAATCAGAAAGTACCACAGCAGAAATTAGGGAGAAGAAGCCAAGAATTAAAGGAAAAAATAAGTATATTGGTGCTCATGTCTCAATAGCAGGTGCATACAGAATGTATGATTATTATAAAATAAATTTTAATAGTTCTTGTACAAATAATAAGACAATGATGATTTGTAGGGGGAATTTGGAAAGCAGTTGAAGACAGTTTGTGTATGGGAGGTCACAGCTTTGCCATGTTTTTGGGTTCACAGCGATCATGGCAAAGACCTCCCCTGAATCAGTCTGCTGCAGACAGATTCCAGAAGGCTTGTCGTCAAAACGGCTTTGACCCATTGCACATTTTGCCACACGGTTCTTACCTTATGAACTGTGGGTCCCCCAAAGAAGGTCTGTGCACCACACTTAATAAACATTAAATGTACATATACACACATACAGTTCATGATGAGTAATGATATGCAATTTTGGGTTTTCTGCATGCTGCTAACTATAAATGTTAAAACAAATTAGATTTTAGCTTTAACTTTAATAGCATCACAGTCTCGGCTTGTATATTGCACAGTTTCACTTAGATGAAAAGGGCACAAAACTGAAATGATGTCCTTGTATGTGTATTTACTACAGCTTATTGCTATTCATACCTTGCATGCATGCTTTTTTTTAATCTATGCAACTTTATAATTCCCCTTCATAGTTAGAGCTTTATGATACACGCTCACAAAAAGATAAACCACAATGCTAATTCAATAAGGACTCCACATTTAACCCATCCATGCTGTATAACACACATATACACACACTAAGTGGTGTGAGCACAAGTGTCCGGAGTGGTGGGCAGCCCTTTATATGGTGCCCAGAGAGCAATTGGGGTTGGATGGCTTGACCAAGGACACTTCAGCCATAGCACTTGGTTTTACTTAAACTGGGGACCTTTAAGTCACAAGGCTGGTTCCTTAACATCAAATCTAAGTGTGTTATCAGTTTGCAAATTGTTTTGACAGACTACCCTAAACACATTTACAGCCTCAATATTTGCTTACATTTAAAATATGTTGATTTTATTATTAATTTCCTTGATTCTGTTTCTGACGAAATATAATGTTTTAAAAATGCAATTTTAAAAATAATATGTTTAGTTCTGTTTATTTATTTATTTATTTTAGATGTGTTTAATAAGAGTCAGGCGATGTTGGTTGATGAGCTCAGTCGCTGCCGTGATTTGGGCCTTACTCAGTTTAACTTTCACCCAGGGGCTTCCGTTGGCTCCAGCACAGTGCAGTGCATTGAGAGGATTGCCCAAGCTATAAACCATGCTCACCAGCAAATACCTGTTGTCTGTACAGGTAAACTAATCAGTCATTATAGTTAAAAATTTATATCACATGCAATACTACAGTCACATTTGACTGTCAGTACATACAATTGTTTTCAAATCCTATTTTACAATAGTGCTTGAAAATATGAGTGGACAGGGAAGCACTGTGGGTGGCCAGTTCCAGGAGCTAAAAGAAATTATTGACAGAGTGGAAGACAAAACACGTGTTGGAGTATGTTTAGACACATGTCATGCATTTGCAGCAGGTAAGTTGTAATTAAGTGTCATATGGTTGTTGTACCTTAGATATTGTATTTAATGTATTTCATTTTAAGAGCTAAAAACTAAAAAGCCTGTGAGGGCAGATCTAATAGCTAGTAATCAATATCAAGATACGGGTCCTAACAAAACTTTAGTCACCCATTTTCAAATTCACTTTTATAGATATTCTCCATGTGAAAATTACTTAAAACATTCAATACATTAAGCAAATGTCTGCACTAAAATGCACTAAATTTACTAAACTGTAAAATAAAAAAAATGAAAACCTTACAAGTTTTCAGTATAACAATAGTTCAAAATGCATTATTTTAACTTAATTTAATTAAAATTAATTTAGACTTTGCCACTATACCACTTTTTTGAGTATGTTGCAGGCATTAAATTCATTCATTCATTCATTCATTATCTCCCGCTTTGTCCTCTATTAGGGTCGCGGTGGGGTTCCCCATGTCCATCCAGGGGAGAACGTTTCGGCCGCTGGGCAGATAGACCCAGGACAGGGTGACAATCCATTGCTGGGCACACACTCACTCACACACACACTCTTTATGGGGCAATTTGGAGAACTCAATTAACTTGATCCATGTTTTTGGACTGTGGGAGGAAACCGGAGAACCCGGAGGAAACCCACGCGTACACGGGGAGAACATGGAAACTCCACCCAGATGGGGATTCGAACCGGGAATCCCTAGCACTGAGAGGCGTATGTGCTAACCACTAAGCCACCGTGCCGCCCGCATTAAATTCAGATTAATTAATTAGTCTATTAATAAAACACCTTTCGGTTGGTTAGTAAAAAAAAATTACATTTTTTTTTCTTTGTGCCTATTTATGGGAATAATAAAGCATCAACAAAAGTGTTACTTAAATGCCTTGGTATGTGCCAAAACGTTGCACATCACAGTTCAAATTTATATACATACATTTGAACTTTTATTTGTTAATGTGACCAGTACAAGGCATGTGCTTAAACAGTGCTTTTACCTAAAGTTTAGTATTTGTTACACATAAAAGATATTGTTCATTGCAGGGTATGATATTTCTTCAGAAGGAGGAGTGCAGTCAGTGCTTGAAGAATTTGACCAAGTGGTTGGAATAAATTATTTGAGGGCAGTTCATCTCAATGATTCAAAAGGTACTTTTGTTGTTAAATCATTACTGCAAAGCATTACATCATCCCATCAACAGTTAAGTTCTGTAATTTTTGCTGACAATTTTGCCCAGTTATCATTATATGTAAAACATCCTGAAATTTAAGTTAAATTATTATCTACAACTATTTGCAGGTAAGTTGGGTTGTCACCTGGACCGACATGAGGACATAGGATATGGACATATTGGAATCGAAGCTTTTCGAAACATTGTGAATGAACCTCGCCTGGACAACATTCCTCTAATCCTTGAAACACCTGGCCGGTAAAAGAGTTTTTTTTATTTAGACTGTTAAAAAATCAACACTTATATGTTACAATGGGTATAAATACTAGTTAATATTTGTGCTTTATCTGTTTTGTCTGCAGCCCAGGCTTTGAGTATGCTGAACAAATTGAGCTTCTCTATTCTCTCTGTACACACTAGAAAAGACACTATGTTTATCATAAACTAAATTTGCGGTTGTATTCCGGTGTTCTGGTGTACTGGAATTTCATGTATGAGGCAGCAGAGGGAGCTGGGAAACAAGTAAACGAGAAGCAGTGTGTTTTGCACAGTGTTGAAGCCATTAAGTCTGGAATAGTTGGTTTTTGTTGTGGTTTTGTCTCTACACGTGTATTCTATATATATTTTATAAAATTGCATACATATTTCTTTCTCATCAATGGAAGCAGTGGACCCAAAATTAAAATACTGCTCCCTCTTTTTTTCGTTCAGTCCTGCATGTTTTTTTCTCCTCTGAATTGATGGGAAATACCCGGTTTTCCACATTTCCCTGCTTTCCTCATCCAATCCTCTGAACCTTCAGCTCATATAAAACTGCACACATGCAGAAAGAAGCCTGCCAGACCTCACAAATGCTACTGGCTTCCAATAAACACAATTCCAGGCATTGCTCCAGAGCTGGAAAAACTGCAGCACAGTTCATGCAAAGCTGATAAGATATAAATATTTTACTTTAAATAGTTTGATTTTAAAGACAAATTTACTGCTCTTCTTAAAAGTACAGTAATGGCAGTGGGGTGAAAACAGTCTCAAAGAAAATTTAGAGGAAGTGAGAAAAAAAAGGTGCCTGACTCAGGGAGCTTTCTCTCACTTAATGCCAACCTAAAGGAAATGCCAGTCAGAAATCATTCTGAACTATGGAGTCTGGTTTGCATCGCATGGCTAGACATTTATATACATTGCACAGTAGAAGAAAACATGTTTTGTTTTATGTAACAAATATACAACCACATGGAATTTCATTCCTGATCAGCATATACAAAACTGATAGAAAAGAAGATAAGTTCTCAGAAACACACCCTTCCCAAATGGAAACAAAGCGGTTAAAAAAAAAACTCTTAAAAAAAGAAATTAGCATCTAATAGGGTAAAGGCTTGTTGTTTGTGCCTATTGTATATATTTTGCAGACAGACTTGATTAACGCTATTATATCAGGTTCGTTGACACGCAGGAATTTTTATTTGGTGCAAAAACATAAAGGCTACATTTATTAGTGATTTGATAAAATGGTCCTCTTATGTTAAGACATGTGCAGGCAAACATCTGCTAACTGTTGAGAAATGCTTGAAAAATATTATGACTCTGAGACGGTCACTGTGTTTTGAGTTAGTGAAATTAACAACTTAATTACTGGGCATTAAAAGCTCAGCCGAACAGAAGCACTGGGTGGAGGACTGAAAGAACCTATGTTTTTGTAGGCAGGAAAGTGAGTGCAGAGATTCAAATGGAAATACCATACTCTGTTCTTTTTTTCGTTTGCATTTTACAAATTTTCACAGTTGACCTCATAAATCCACAGCACTAGAAAGCCCAGGACCAAAGGTTGATCTGATTTAGGGATGTTGTTTTGTCAAAGTACAAAAGCAACTAATTAAGAATCAACTTCAGCTTTAAGTAAAGTACTGCTTAACTATTGGGTACTATTTTTTTCAAACAAATGAACTGAGCTACACATGGCACCTAAATCATATGTGTATTTCTCCTTGTGCCAGATAATCTGGCAATGTAATAAACATTTCAATGAGTTTGGCTGTATAAGGCTTTCTGTTCTTCTCCTCTTCTGCCCTTGACCATGGAATGTTCTAAAGAGCAGTGGCTGGGAACGAGGCCACGCAGCCTCAGACGGGTGGTCATACACAGCTCCCGCAGGCTCCAAGCCCATCTCTCTGAGTGCTGGTAAATGTTCAACAGCCAGAAAGACAAACACTGGCTTTTAAACCCTCTGATTTTATATAACGTGGAAGAATATGACACCACAAGCATGAGGCGCAATCATATGGCACATAAATGAGGAGGGTTAGTAAAAACGTTATGCTGTGTCTTTATACTGTTTTTCACAGTTTCAACACAAATAATGTTGCACTGTTGTGAATGCGGATTATATTAATAATACATTTTATTTTAAAAGAACCTTACATACACATACAGCAAGTAGTTCAAATTGCTTTACAGTACATGAAGTGAATAGTTATACAATTATGAAACTTGTACTGATTAATCATTCAGGGATTAAAACTCAGTAAAGAAACAAACGTCATATTAGTAAATACCATTCTAGGAATGAAAACACATTTCCTCCAAAGTATTATTTGTACTTTATCCCTCTTAAAAACAAGAAGGAGAAAAAACACTGCTGATTTATTGTCAGTAATAATTAATCAGGTTTATCTTTTATCTTATTTTTTTTTTACCAAATGTTATTATTTGAAGGTTCATTGAATCAAAATCACTTGATATACCAAAACAAATATTAAAACAATTTTCCTTTCCATATCATGATCTATTTTGGGCATCATGGTGAAAAAGGGTTTGAGATTGATTCTCAGGGGGATGAGTATTATATATTTTCCTTTATATGTGACGATTGCATTTTTACATTGTGTCAACGTTTTTTTCCTTTCATCTTTTCCACAGGATCCTTTTGTTTATCTGTTATCATTCCAACTTACTGTATGTGTTTGCACATTTAATCTGGCTGTCACAATAATCAACACTAACATTAAAATCTCATCATTCTTCACCATTGAGTGGTAAACATGATGCAATTTGTGACCTCAGCTGCATAATTGTACAAGAGAAGCTGTATTATTTTAGATAAGGTAAACAACTATTTTCAGTCTGAGGTGTAATGTACATTCTCTACAACCTTCATTATGCAGGAGTGGGTCCAATCCTAGTTTTGAAGCTCAAATAAACATTTTATTTTTTCCACCAAAGATTTCATTAACAAAATATACACAGAAGCACATTTTGAAAACTAATGCAAATGATTTGAAACCTCTCTCTTTCTTTCCTTCTCCCTCTCTCTTTCTCTTTCTTTTTTGCTGTGTGCGTGTGCGCGTGCGTGTGTGTGTGGAATGGCACAAACCAAAAAGCCCAGGAGCAGAGGTCATGCAGCCACATTCCTCTCTGTTCTGGACACACATAATCTTGTCTGTTTTTGAGCTGTCTCTGTACAAAGAAAATGTCTAACCAAAGTGGACAGGTTCAGAAACTACAGCTCTTCAGTGTTATTACATCAGCAGGTTTAGGATCAGACAGAGGCCTGCCTTTGTCCATAAGATATGTGATTCACCGATCTGGATTACAGAGACTGCTAAAATTGTTGCACAAATTTGCAATGCAGTGTCAAAAGATACTCATTGTGTTATTTTTATCCATTCTGATTGGAGCGGTCATGACTCCATTTCTGAGTGTGTATGTGCTTTGTCTGCATGCAATGCTTTTCCTGTTGTAGCCTCCCAACAGCAAGACTCTAGCTACACAATTGTCTTTTGTTTCCATACTGGACCATACTTCCTGACAGGCCAGAATTCACGGAAACGGGAACGCAAGCCAAAAACATTCCTTGGGTAACACCTCCACCCCTGCATGTCTCAGTGTGCCCCTCAATCCAAGGTCTTGTGCTCTTAACAGGATGTTAATTAGCAAACACGGTCATCAGGAAGGGAGGAAATAAGCAGGTGGAGCTTGAAGGTTCAGTGAAGATTCACTTTTCATAACCTCCTATGCCTTTGTTAATTTTAACCAGTCGTAAATTTATGAAGCTTCTGCAGAAGTTTTCCTGGTATATTTTTAGTTTTACTTTATTTAGCTTCCCTTGATGCTCCCTTACTTTCCAGATCTACCTATATTATGATTTTTCATTTCAGATAATAACATCTTTTTTTCAAATTCCAAACAAAACCTTTTTTCTTTAAAGCATTTTGTTAACAATGGACCTCTGGCTGTGGTTAGTTCCATTAATCTGTGCTGGCATGGCAATAAAAAAGATTCTTCATGCTTTTGGGTCAAATATATATGTCACTATTTTAAAATTCCAGTGGCTCAGAAGTTTATAAACATGTGGCTGACTGTGCTATTAAATAGGTTGGAATTTTTTGGCAAATTATGTCATGGTTTAAAGTCTTCTCATATGGTAATTGACATAATGTGAGTTAATGGGAGGTGTACGAGTAGCAGTATTTCAAAGTCCACCATCAAAGTCTACCATTGTGATGATAATGACCATCGTTATGTTTGGAAGAAAATGGGAGAAAGGGGTCTGCACCATTAACCATGAAGCACAATGAGTGTTTTACTGCAGGATAGTAAGGCAACATTTCAAGACATCAGCCAGGAAAATGGCTTAAGGACACAAAACAAGGTAATAGAATGATCATCACAAAACAGTGACCTTAGTCTAATGAACATTTTATAGACAAACTGAAAGCACATGCAAACAAAGAGGCCTCCAACATCAATTTGAGGGATTTAATTTACATTGGATCCATGTTTTTGGACTGTGGGTGGAAAATAGGAATCCCGAAAGAAATCCACGCAGACACAGGGAGAACATGGAAACTTCACTCAGAAGAGCATTCAAACCTGAATCCTAAACACTAAACACTAAGTCACCATGCTGCCCAGTTAGACAAGATAACTTGTATAAAATTAATTTTCTATGATTCACTGTTTTTCTCATCATTACTTTAACTGTAAATGTGGCAACACAGTCTAAACTAAAAAAAAGTTTGTATGAAATCAAGTTATATCCAGATAATAGTAGCTGTCGCATAGTCCAGTGTATGATTAAAAGGGTATGCAACATCCAATAAAAGCACAGACTCACTGGTTACATTAATCTTTGACTCTTTTGCTGTTTAATTTGGTCTTTTGTGTGTGTTATTTTTCATAACTATTTTTTAGTCAGGACTCTCACCATGTTCAGGAAATGACACCATGATCCATATCTATAAAGGATGCTGGTACAGTCTAAACATAGATGGAGCACAGAGACAGAGGTTGACTGTATGGTCATCAGGAATGGATATCAGTGTTAGTCATGAATACAAATCACAACAAGCAAAATCCTGCACATTGATGCAGAAGAAATACACAGTGACAAAAGAGGCATCAAAGAAAACATCTGAGACATATGAGACATGCTTTTTCAACCTGGATTGCTGTAACAAGCACTCTTCAAAGTACATGCTTTCACTAGACCTGTATGTATATATATGGCGGCACGGTGGCTTAGTGGTTAGCACGTTCAGCACTAGGGATTCCCGGTTCGAATCCCTATCTGGGTGGAGTTTCCATGTTCTCCCCGTGTCTGCGTGGGTTTCCTCCGGGTTCTCCGGTTTCCTCCCACAGTCCAAAAAACATGGATCAAGTTAATTGAATTCTCAAAATTGCCCCGTTTAGTGTGTGTCTGTGTGAGTGAGTGTGTGCCCAGCGATGGATTGGCGCCCTGTCCTGGGTCTATCTGCCCAGCGCCCGAGATGTTCTCCCCTGGATGGGCATGGGGAACCCCACCGCGACCCTAATAGAGGATAAGCGGAAGATAATGAATGAATGAATGAATGAATATATGTCATGTATATGTTCCCCATGCCCATTCAGGGGAGAACGTCTCGGGTGCTGGGCAGACACACTCAGGACAGTGTTTTACAGTAAAAATAAATTTTTAAAGGTAACACATGGTTTACAACAATTAAGTCTCTAATTTTACCTAACATGTCTTTGAAATGTAAACAAAAACCAAAAAAATCGAGTTTGGGATTGTCTTTTTGTGAGGCAGAAGTATCCTAAAAACTGCTAGATATTTTACAATTAAATGCTTTTAATTTATTAAACTACATGCCTGTACCTCTGTTTAAAATGTTTTTATACCTTTTTGTCATTATCATTTAAAGAATAAATAATAATGAAGTTTTTAATTAATTTACTTAAAGGACATGAGAACAATGCCAGTTAAACCTAAAAAATGTAACATGGCTATTGTTCTGCTGTGGGACATTTCTTTTGCAGTTAAACACAAAGTACAGCATTTTTTTATTTCTTAAAAACTTTCCTTGTATGAACTTTGCTGTTATAAACTTCAGCTTACACTATTTGTTGTCTCAGAACATTATGCAGCAACACAGAATAAAGTCAGCCTCAGCTTCAGAACATCCATCACTGCTGAGCTTAATAAACATTTCCATGATAAGCTAGTTTAGGACTGGACTGGTTCCATTTCAGCTCTCCTCTCAACACAGAAATCACAGCTGAGAAACCTACCAGTGGTTTCTGAGTGAGGGGACTGCAAAATAGGTGAAGCGAAACAACGTGTGCAAAAAAACTTATGAAAAACATCTTAAATCCAAAACCTACACTTTTACACTTACAATTGTAAAAAATTAAAAAACCAATGCATACCTGTGACTGGACCTTGAATTTGAAAAAAGGAATACCGAAAGATGTAAAGCAGAAAAAAAGTTGGTTTGTGGGAGAAAAAAATGCTAAGATGTAATTTGGCCTCACACTAGGGACATACATCTGAAACTCTTCCAAAGGCTACATGATTTTTTTCTTGGAGCAAAAGCAGTAACTGGCATTTGCTATTTAAAATAGTCTAAATGTGGTTACTTTAGACAGTTAAATAAAAAATACCTTAACTGATTTTTATTTTTTTAGACTTTGACTATGGCTATAAACTAACAAAGTGCACTCTATATTGTATATTGTAGTAGCAGCTGCAGCTGTGAGACTATTTATATTGACCAGGTTTGCAAATCGTGTCCCACAATGCATAGAAAAGGACATTGTGTTTTAAACTAGATTATCTTGGAAAGTTGTAAGTATTGGTAAGTTAAACTTACAAAACTTATATTTCTTTGCAAATCCTTGTCCTGGTCATTGGAGTGATCAGGAGCTTTTAGGAACCTGGACGCTGGAGTGAGCGATACATCTTCTTTACTACAACAGCAAAAACAAATGAAAATGCTTTAAGACACAGCTTAACACAGTCATTTAATGCAGTGCACTGTGTCCAGGGTTGTATCCTGAAGGTTATGTATGGGCTGCTGGAAGAAAACAGGTCATTTTTATTGCTTGTCACGTGCAATAAATCAGCTTTCCTGCTTCTAACTCCTTATCCTAGAAAATGTAACATCAACTAAATGAAAATGTTTTAATAGTAGATTTTTAATGTGTTTTAGGCTATAAAATATTATTTATTATATTGTGTGTGTGTGTGTGTGTGTGTGTGTGTGTGTGTGTGTGTGTGTGTGTTTGTCTCTGGTCTAAGCAAAAAAAGCTTCTGTGACTCTTTGATTGGTTAACCAAAATGCTGTGTTAGGTTTCTAAATTATTATAAAAGTCATAGTTGGAGTACTGGGAATACTTTGAAGTTAAAATAAGTATGGGTTGTGTTCTTAAAGATTTGCAGAGGTTCTTGAAGAGGTTTTCCGATTAGTATGTGGCACTAAACATAGTCTTATAGTTGCTTTATTTCCTTCTACATCTGATGTATCAACAGTATTTGATTTATTACCAAAGTACTGACCAACAGAAATAATATTTTGGTGATTTTATAAATAAGTGCTACAGCATTTAATCCACTTTTTGTTTTCTTAGTTAAGTAAATTACATTTTTGCTGTACTTTTGTTACAAATGTATTATGATTATATGTTAAGTAATGCTCATATCAGGGTTAACTTGTTGCAGATCTGTGCTTGTTTCTGTTAGCCAATCCTGTTCTGTTGATAGTTCACAGTGGACTCTGTAATACATATTTATAATACAATAATTCATTCATTTAAAACAATAAATATAACAATATATAAACTAAAAAGTTGTAAAATTGCTTAAAAAGCTCATGAACCTTTTATTTCTGCACAAAAGTCCTAATATTTAATTAAAAAATAAATTAACCCAGTTAAATAAAGGAGACAAATGTAGGATTATCAGATGTGTTGTTTTTAAACAATGAGTAGACAATCAGGTGTGAGTAGGTGCACTGTTTTATTAAATCTATCTAATCTATTATCTAAGGTCTGATCTTCACAACAGGTTTTTTAAAGTATATCAAAGCATAAAAAATGATGGTGTACACACGAAAGACATTAAATATATTTGATACACTGCCTAAGTGTGGACGCCCAGCTCAGTCCAAAAGCATCACAAGTGATAGTCCACATAGTCACAAAATAATCCAGTTCCGCTTAAATTTTTTTTAAAAAGGGCAGAAGTTATTTAAATCAATCCTTTTAAGTTAAATGAGAACAAGTGGGAAAAAATGGCGTTCCAAGACAAGACACTCATGTTATCTGTGATAGTGGTGGTAGTATCAATGCCCTATTTTTTTGTATCTGGGTACTTTAGGAGTATGTGCATTTCTTGTTTTGAATTTTGAATTATTTAAGGAAAATGACATTTGACATAAAGTTGATCTCATGCAAAAGTGGGACATGCAGCAAGACAATGACCCAAAGTACATAAGTTGTTTTCCAAAGATTAATGAGGAATAAAGTTTATGTTTCAGTATGATCAAGTCAATAACCTTACTAATTCAGCTGCAATGTAGTAGCAGGACATGAAGCAAGTAATATTGGGAAATCACCAGCATTCCAGAAGTAAAGCTATTCAGGCCAGTTGCTGGGTGCAGTGTTGCTCTAATGGTTAGCTACCGAAACAAAGTAAATGCTATTTAGTTAAGCTGACAAAAACAAAGATTTCAAATGAATGTCAGTCAGCACAAGACCAGCTGCTTTGTATTTCCTCAGCAAGACTATCAGACACTAAATGTTTTATTGTGCTACATAATTAAACACCTGCCCAACTACATAGTTACATCATTTCTAAACCCCATATCCAAAGACAATTAGACACTTATTAAAACTTAATGAACTTTTTGTTATTCTTAACAATCTTAATGTATTTATTAGATATAAACAAATTTCGAAATATACAGTACGTCTGCAGCCCACAAAAAACACTGAAAAGGTAGTATCACTGTTCTGGATAGTTTTACAATTAGAGGTTTAACCGATAATTGCTAACATAAACCTATAGTATGAAAAATGAGAAGCCCAGTCTTTGCAAACAAGGTTGCATTTTGAATTATTACTTCCTGCTAAGATTTATGATAGAATTGTTATTTATTTTGAAACCAGTGTTCCTTCGCCACTGTCATGCCACAATGATGGACATAGCCACTTGGACTGGGGATGATTTCCAAAAAGCATTGTTACTTGATGCATCATTACAGAGACTACCATTGGTACCATTGGTATCCCTCAATTAATGAAAGAAAAAACCACAATAGTCACAGAAATAACTTGAATCTGACAAAAAGTAATAAAAAATTAAAATTAAAATTAAACACTAAAAGCCAGACTCATGCACGCTGCCGCAGGAGGGTAAAGAACCGGCATAGCACTGAATGGACTCAGGAGGCGCAGGTAACTGGGCAAACAAAATGAACATAACATGCCGGTCTGAGGACAAAACGGAAACAGAAAGAATATAAACTGAAACCAGACCAAACAAAAAGCAACCAATGAAAATAACAACACTTAAAGAAAATAACAAAATGAAATGTAAAACAGGTGAGGAGGGCCTGGCACACCTTACACAGACACTGCTTTTGAGCCATGCTTCAACAGAATTATTAAAAAAAAAAAAAAATTTAAACCCCTCATGAAACAGGCCTGATGTTACCCGTAACTCAATATTTTGTTGCACAAACATTTGAGGCAATTGCTGCAATAAAATTATTCCTGTAAATGTCATTGAGATTTCTGAACCTCTTTGCAAGTATTTTGGCCCACTGCTCAAGAGCTAACTGCTCTAGTTGCCTCAGGTTTGAAGTAAAAAGTAACATCAACTAAATTAAAATGTTTTATTAGCAGGCATGTTTCAGCTCTTTCCAAAGATGCTCAATAGGATTTAGGCAAGGGCTAATAGAAGTCCACTTCAGAATAGTCCAATGTTTTTCTCTTAGCAATATTTGGGTGTTTTTATCTTTGTGGGTTTCCTCCGGGTTCTCCGGTTACCTCCCACAGTCCAAAAACATGGATCAAGTCAATTGAGTTCTCCAAATTGCCCCATATAGAGTGTGTTTGTGTGAGTGAGTGTGTGCCCAGCGATGGATTGGCGCCCTGTCCTGGGTGTATCTGCCCAGCGCCCGAAACGTTCTCCCCTGGATGGGCATGGGGAACCCCACCCCCCACCCCGCAACCCTAATATAGGATAAAGTGGAAGAAAATAGATGGATAAACCTATTTTGTTTTTAAAATAATGGTTTAGTAGAATGAATAAATTGCTGACGTTTCCCAACTTTTGTGGGGTTTGTGCTGTTTTCAGGAGGGGTACGGTTCATTTATTTGTTTCAGTAAGAAAAGAAGTTTTGAACTGTGTGTTTTGTATGCGTACATGGCGGTTCATTTACTGACGAAAATAGCGATTTTACTGGGTGCATAACACCGCCCTATTTTGTCAGAGATCCAATTTTACACTCAGCCCTGAGCACGTGTGTGTGTGTGTGTGTGTGTGTGTGTGTGTGTGAGAGAGAGAGAGAGAGAGAGAGAAAGAGAGGGGAGGGGGAGAGATAAAGAGAGAGAGAGAGAGAGAGAGAGAGATAGAGAGACGGCTTGCAGTGAGTGGTGTCCATGTAAAGCAGAACAGAGGCGCTTTCTGTGAGTAGAAGCACTTAACACTCCGTTTCTGGAATATCACACATATGGAGTAACATTTCCATCATCAGCTGCAAGTCTGTAAAGTTTTCATCAACATTTGTTCTGGTAAGCTGACCAGTAAACACTGTTTTATTAACCTTAAAATGAAGATAACTTTGCATATAATATGCTTACAAACACACTTTTTAGTGTTATTTCTATCTTTACTGCTCAGGCATGGTTTAGTACAATATAGTATTTGAATGAATGTGTAAATATGAAACTACCATTTTGCACTGTCAATATCGACAGATCATATTAAATCTGATGTTATACTATGCATACGAAACTTTCACCATAGATTTGGCAACTGATTTTGCAACATATTTTTAAGCACTATTGCAAAATGCTGCACCACGCAGCTCTGTTCTCCCACAGATCAATGGATTTCTTTAAGTTTGCTGTGAGCAAACATTTGTAAAATTATTACAGAATGCACTTCCCAAGTTTTAATTAGCACTGCGCTATGAGAATTATTAGGGTGTAAGATTACCAATGTATTGGTACCTCTCTGTAGAATATCATCTAATTGTACACAGATTATTGACAGTTCAGTCAATTCTGGAAATAATCCTGAAAGAGAAGTAATTAAACGTCGGAAATCAGTGGATTTCTTATCTTAAAAAGAAAAAGAAAAACGTAATAAGTCTAGTTATCGGACAGCACTAGGGATTTCTGGTTCGAAACCCAATCTGAGTGGAGTGTCCATGTTCTCCCTGTGTCCGCGTGGGTATCCTCCGTGTTCTCCAGTTTCCTCCCACAGTCCAAAAACATGGATCAAATCAATTGAGTTCTCCAAATTGCCCCATATAGAGTGTGTCTGTGTGAGTGAGTAAGTGTGTGCCCAGTGAGAGATTGGCGCCCTGTCCTGGGTGTATCTGCCCAGCGCCCAAAACATTCTCCCCTGGGATGGGCATGGGGAACCCCCCCCCCCAGTGACCCTAGTAGAGGATAAAGAGGAAGATAATGGATGGATGGATAGTTGGATTGATGGATGGAAGTCTAGTTTTCCTAGTGGAATAAGTGTGGAATAAAGCACAGCAATTAATTTGATACTGAAAAATGAATTTGAGTGATGTGGGCGTCTTGATTCATTCTGAAGGTGTTATTTTGCAGTGATTGAATCACTCTATATAATCTTGTTCCCTACATAATTGATTATTTAAGAAATCATTTATGTCAACATATTGACTAAGGACTTATAGTATTGATCCCTCCATCCATCCATTATCTTCCGTTTTATCCTCTACTAGGGTCGCGGTGGGGTTCCCCATGCCCATCCAGGGGAAAACGTTTCGGGCGCTGGGCAGATACACCCAGGACAGGGCGCCAATCTATCGTTGAACACACACTCACTCACACAGCCTCACACACACTCACACACACAGACACTCTCTATTTGTCGCAATTTGGAAAATTAAATTGACCTTGATCCATGTTTTTGGACTGTGGGAGGAAACCGGAGAACCCGGAAGAAACCCACACGGACACGGGGAGAACATACTCCACCCAGATTGAGATTCGAAACGGGAATCTCTAGCACTGAAAGGCGAACGTGCTAACCACTAAGCCACTATGCCACCCTCTTATGGTATTGATTCAAATTTTTTTCTTTCAAAATACATTTGGAACACTGTATTTATAAAAATCTGTTGTGTATAGCAGTGTATTAAAAAATAAAGCCTACTTATAATAAACTGTATACAACACTCATCAGTCACTTTCTACAGTCATGCATTTTATCAGCCTCATTTACCATATAAATCCACTTTTCCACTCAACAATTACAGACTGTAGTTCATCTATTTCTTTTCATACTCTGTTAGTACTCTTCATTCTGTTCTCTAATGGTCAGAACCATTACAGATCAGGCACTATTTGAGTGATGGATGACTTGCAGTGCTGCAGTGATAATGAAAAGGCTGGTGATGTGTTATTTTGTGTTTGACTCATACAGGTGGATCAGAAGCAGTAGTGCTACTGAACACCTCAGTGTCATTGTTAAACTTAAAATAGTACAATGAAAAATGTCCAATCACCAGCATTTGTATCCATTATTTTGCAAGCAATTTTATGAAAGTAATAAAAGTCTTAAGCAGTTTGTTTTCATATGAGAAAACATAAGATGACACATGACTTTTAGTCATTTACCAGCATGAAAGAATGAAGTACTTACTACTGAGTCTATGAATTTATAAACTTATTTTAGAGAAATGAACAAAAAACGGTAGCATAGTGCTTAGCCTCTAGTATAGTGTATCATATAGTGTTCACCTCTCAGCGCTGGGTACCAAGGTTTTAATCCTGATCTGGGAGGAGTTTCTATGTTCTCCTCGTGTCTGTGTGGGTTTTCTCCAGATTCTCGGGTTGCCTCCCACAGTCCAAAAAAATAGATTCAATTGCCGTCTCTGTATTGCCCCTATATAGTGTATATATATACATCCATCCATTATCTTCTGCTTTATCCTATATTTGGGTCGCGGGGGGGTTTCCCATGCATGCCCATCCAGGGGAGAAGTTTCGGGTGCTGGGCAGATACACCCTGGACAGGGCGCCAATCTATCGCTTGGCGAGTGTATATATATATATATATATATATATATATATATATATATATATATATATATATATATAACACTATATATGTGAGCCCAGATGGATTGGTGCTCTGTCCTAAGTGTATCTGCCCAGCACCCAAAGCATGCGAAGGGCATGGATGTACCCCCAGCATTCCTAGTAGTGGATTATGCAGAAGATAATGAGCTAAGATGTAATTATTTACAATTGAATTTTTTTTTATTATTTACAGACAGATGTGATAGTTGCAGTGTTTATTCTGTCACAGTGATATGACAATATTATTTTTTGATTACAGTTGCCACCTTATATATCTACACAGAAACAAAATTAGATTTTTTGTGTTTTTTATTTAATTATATTAATTAAATCGAAACAAATTTAGAAATACATTCCTGCAACATACTTACAAATGTGAGAGAGGCACGTTTACAATTTTTTCAAATTACCATGTAAATTATACCTATATAATTATTCAGGGCTGGCACTGTGTTGATAAAATACACATGGGGCCTCTCAGCACTAGGGATTCCCGGTTCGATTCCCCATCTGGGTTGAGTTTCCATGTTCTCCCCGTGTCTGCATGGTTTTCCTTTCCTTCGGGTTCTCCGGTTTTCTCCCACAGTCCAAAAACATGGATCAAGTCAATGGAGTTGGAGTTTGGAGTTCTCCAAATTGCTCCATATAGAGTGTGTATGCGTGCGTGTCTGTGTGAGTGAGTGTGTGCCCAGCGATGGATTGGCGCCCTGTCCTGGGTGGCAATCTGCCCACCGTTCTCCCCTGGATGGGCATGGGGAACCCCACCGCGACCCTGAAACGTTCTCCCCTGGATGGGCAGGGGGAACCCCACCACGACCCTAAAACGTTCTCCCCTGGATGGGCAGGGGGAACCCCACCACGACCCTAAAACGTTCTCCCCTGGATGGGCATGGGGAACCCCACCTCGACCCTAATATAGGATAAAGCGGAAGATAATGAATGAATGAATGAAAATTAAATAAATTAGGAATTACCCCATATATACATTCGGTCATTTAGCAGACGCTTTTATCCAAAGTGACTTACCAGGTGAGCACAGGGTTAAACACAACAACCCTGGAGCAATGAGGGTTAAGGGTATTGCTCAAGGACCAACATTGGTAACTTCAGGGGACCTGGGATTTGAACCCCCAACCTTCAGATTGATAGTCCAACACCTTGACCACTGAGCTACCACTCCCCTTCTTAGAAATACACTTAGAAACATTTGTTTTAAGCACATTTGTATTTTAAGGTGGTAACAAATGCACAATGTTAAACACCAAATGTAAGTAGGTAATTTAATTGTGGTATGAAAGCCATGTTTTTATTATTTATAAGGAAACAGATCAAATTGTTCTCCTGTGAGGAGAGCAGACCTTAAATTATGGTTCTTTATAGATAAAAAAGTCATTAGCTGGTATATTTGTCCACCTGAGCCAAGTATTAATAGAGTAAAACTGCTGCCAAGACATTAATGCTATTACTAAACTTTACAGAAATAACCTGAAAAGAAGCAGGAAAATCATTCTTGATTATATCAGTAATCTAATGAAAACATTGCATTTCACTGAACAAGAATGCTTTCAGTGGGTAAGAGAATAAAAAAACAGCCCCGACAAGAATTTCTCTCACATCCATACACTGGGAGTCAGGTCCAGTGTTGGAGAGTTAACAAGCAGACAAACGGAAATGTGTTTCCAATCTTGGACATAGACGCTCTTCAGTCTGGTGATATTGTTCCTAGGAATGTGTTCACAGCAAACACACGGGTACGATTATTTCGCGGTTTCAGAGGTTTACAGGCACATCTCCGTAGCACCACTTTCCTTTTGGTTTTTAGAACAGCAATAGTTTTACATGATCTCAGGACTTGAATGTATTGCATCATAAATATTAGCTTATGTGGTATGTATCCACTGGTCATTGGGTTTATTTACATTTGAACATTACATCATGTCATTCAGCACCAATAATTTGATTAGACTGACCATATTGATGAAATGTTTACTTAACAAATGGCTAAATTGTGTTGATGTTTTTTGCCTTAATATAACCAATTAGTTTATACTGCTTAAAGGATAATAATACAATTACAATGGTCATGATGAGGATCTTCTATTTTCATGTTCATTTTAGGAAACATTCTACACAGCCAATACGCCAAATGGAACATCAGAGGCAAAAGGGACCTGAGAAGAAGAATTAGGGACCACAATTTTGCTCCTACCTGCTACACAGCTTTTTTTTTCTTCTACCTCTGTATCTTTTGAGGGGGACAGTCAATCAGAAGGACAGTGGATCATGATGAAGAGAAACTTTGGCCTTTGAACCAGTGTGTACACCCAGATTTTTTTCAAAGAAAAGAATTTAAGATCTGGCCACTATTTGTTGATAGTACTTGTCTCATTATACTTCATAAAATTAATTTATTATTGTGGTAAACGTTTTAGAGGTCTCAACATAAGGAGAGATTACAGGAGGGCACAGATTTAGTAACTAGGAACAAAAGTAACTTCTTAAAATGTCTTTATTTTTAGAAACATATGAGGTTTTAAATTCTGTTTGCTGATGACTGTAGATGTTTTTTACAAAAAAAAAGTAAAGAAGTAACCATACCAATCTGTTTCCCATTTCGGAATATGGGACCAACCACTAAGTGGGAAAAGAAAACATACTATGAAAAGAGAAGTCTGTTAAAATAAAACTCCAAGAACTAGTGCTTAGACAAGCAGCACATTAAGAGCTGATGTAATGCTGTAGGAATTCTCTAATAACTTATTAATAGAGTCAGACTAATGTGTGGGAAGCCATTTTCAGTGTAAAGTTCACAAACCTGATACAACCTTTAAAAGTGTAATACCTTGGGAAAATATTTAAAAAACAAGGTTCACTGCTCATCCAAATTGTAAGTAATAACAAAAAAATTGTGTGCAGTTGTGCATATCATTTACAATTATTGTAAATGCCTGTAAAACACATCATTATTTCAAATTAACATGCATAATGTAATGCTGTGTTTTGAGAAGGGCTAAGCATTTTCCAGTCTTTGTTTTAATTTACTTGGGCAAGGTCTTAAAATAATATTGCAAGAAGACATATTGCACATGAATGAAGACGTTCAGTTTTGTACAAAAGTATCATAGTTTCCCCAACACTTAAGGTCATTGAATGGGCTGTTACTTGGATTTTTAAGGGCAGTGAATTAAATTCTGGAGAATTTGGCACGAAACACAGCTCATTTGCATCAAATCAGCAGAAATTGTTATTATTTTTGTTTCAAAGTGCTGCCCACTCATACCACACACATCACGTCACCTTCTGTTCTTTCATAAAACAAACTTTCCAGATATTTTCCTAACATTGGATGCTGGTGCACAAATAGTTACTTTTAAAACAAATTCATGGTTGCAGTGCTAAACCACACATATCCCTGCACCCAGAGCTGGATTTATTTTTGTACATGTGTTTTCTAAACCAGAACCCCAAAAGAAGTGAACAACCCTACATCCCTAACCACGTCAGCAGCTGAGGTTTTTAGGAATTGGGGACATGCGTATTTTCAACTCACATCCATCTTTTTGGATCTAGCATTTTGGATATGGACAATAACCAGCAGCAAAAAGCAGTCTTTCTTTTCATGGAAAATCCTAACTAAGAAACACTGTAAATACTGCTGGTTCTTCTCTTTTTCTTTCTTCATTTTGCTCACAGGGTCCCTTACTCTATATAAAATCTTGCACGAATGGTGATTAGTGGATAATTTCATGTGTAGTTAGGCCAGATTCTTTTTATTACATAGGAAAGAAGAAAGGTCCTGCTGGAAGACAAAGTTTTAGTTGGATCAGAAGTACTTCGAGATTTGTACCATCAGTTGCATTTACAGACAACTGAGGAAACTGCAATCATGAACATGGGCAAACTTTCAGGGCTGAAGGGTTTGGTGTCAAATTCTACTGGAAAGCGCAGATTTAGGGGGGATCTTACTCCAGAAATGATAAGTCCACCTCTGGGTGACTTTCGCCATACCATGCACGTAGGCCGTGGAGGAGATGTATTTGGGGACACATCTTTTCTCAGCAATCATGGTGGGGCTGGGAATGCAGGTGATGGAGACTCCATTACAGCCTCAGAAAAAAGCGAGGGCTTTTTCTCTCGTACTTTGCGGCATGTCCGTAAGACTCCGGATCGTCAAAAAGGGGGTTCGAAAGAGCTGTCTCCTCCACCTCCACCCATCTCCCCTATCATAAAGAATGCAATCTCACTTCCTCGCTTAGATGTGGACTCACCTAATGGCTGCCCTGTGAAGGTCTTATTTCCCAACTCACACAAGCAACCTGAAGACAGCATTTTCTCCTATGGTAAGACCAATTTAGTTTCATACAACTACCATTAATATTAAAGCTGTTCAATTAACGTTATTAGCTTGCTGAGGTCTGTTTTAAATCTAAAACCATTTCAGTCTTCTGGCAAAGAATTTCTTGCCCAATCATCCGAATGAGCATTTGTGGGGTCAGACAGTGGTGTTGGATGGGAGTCTGATTTAATTCATTCCAAATGTATTCAGTGAGGTCAGGGCTCTGTGCAGGCCAGTCATGTTTTTCACGCGAAACTCATTCAACCGTACCTTTATGGGCCTTGCTTTGTGTCCCATAGTCATGCTTAAACAAAAAAGTAAACTTCCCACAAAACTGGAAGCATACACTTGTCCCAAATGCAAGGCTAGATGCTTGATTTCATAAACATGAGGCAATAGGACCGAATGAATCACATTCAGTGATTAAGAAGCATATGCTAATATTTTCATCCATATGGTGAACATCATACGCAATGATATAAACAATAATGCCTATGCCAACCATGTGACTTTATTTTGTATGTCTTTAAGTTAAACACATTTGACAGATCATCATGCTTATTCACAAATATGTTTTGGTTGTTTGGAGTTCCTAATTCCTTTACAGCTATGATTCCAGAATGTTGGAGCTAAATTCAAGCTAAATATTTGACAGAGAATTGAGTTGGAATTGTGTCTGCAATTTTGAAATTTGTTGACTGCAACTGTCTTTATCGCATTACAAAATCTGAATGTGCTAGAGGGTAAAAATACTGTTTAAATGACATCATCTATGTTATTATGTGAATTGTAGCTGTGCCACCATGTGTGATTTAAACTAGCCTTCTTGATCATCTACAGACTCACACAAAACAGACATTAGAGTACCTAACAGTTTTCACACATGAGAAGGAAAATGTTTTTGTCTGTTGTAAGAATGAAGCACTTCATAAAAAATCTCTTACGTTCCAAACACTCCTGTTCACTGTCACTATCTCACCATCAAGTGATATTGATCACAGGTGGGATCAAAGGCAACATTGTTTCAAATGAATTCCAGAGGTGGTGGAGGAATGACAGATAAACCTGGAAATGCATGTGGTGCTATAAATTTCAGACACTTCATTATAGTGACTGTAGCTCCCACAAAGTTATGTAATTAATTTGAGTTTATGTGTTTTATATGCAAAGTAACAGAGAACACCTTGCATTTATGTAGAATCGAGTGTGCTATATTGTATATGTATGTGCAACCCTTTAGCATGATAACTAAATCAGGGTTTTCAATTTCTGTAGCTACAGCATTATGATGCATTTGTTGGCTTCTCTGAGCATAAGAGTATTCAGCAACAGGAAATGTATTTAACAGTCCTTTACTCTTCAGTGCCATCTTTTGGTAAACTTGCGAAAATGAATACCACCTTCCCAACATTTACAGTTTAGAAAATGAAAGGTGTTTATCTCAAAATCATTTCATTTACTGATTACCTGCAATTGTTAATAGACAACCATACAGCATTTTTGTAATGAATTATGTACAGTTAATAGTCATAGTGTTCATGAAAATGTTAAGTTTAGTATTCTGCTTTATAAAAGGGCTAAATTTTGATTTCAAAAGGGTTGATTTTCTTTTGTATTTTAGCTACAAAAAAGCTTTAAAAAGCTTTATGCTATGAAACTATTGTTTACCACACTGCTGTTTCACCTGCCTTTGCTAGCTACCATTGTTCTAACTGTGCATTTACCATGAAAGTCAGAAGTGTGCACTAGCAATGATAATCCTGAATTATCCGTGTGCAAGCAGAAAAGTCAAAAGACTAACGTCTTTTTCGGGAAGTAACCACAGATTTGTTATTAACCATTGTTAGAAATACAAGATGATAAGACATTTTTTTCATATTTTAAACATATACACATTAGCAACAGGTAGATGTTGGATTGTATTCTGTGTATAAGTCATTTAATAAAACACAAATAAGAAAAGTTTACATTCACTTGGATTTCTATATTTTCCACAAATCCATCTGAAATTTCTAACAGTGAACTAAAAACATCTCACATTCTAGGTTAAATAAAATATATCATATGTAACTCTTTCACAATCAAGGTACCAACACATTTCCTTTTATTAAGACTTTTCTTTTTCTTTTTGTCCCATGTAGGAGTTGAATCTGGGTTCCTTACACTGCCCAGGCTGTCACGCACAGAGCGTACAGGACAGAGCGCATCACCCTCATCCTGCTCTTTTGAGATCCATCGTTCCTCTCTTACAGACACAACACTCACCCTCACCTGCCCTGACTCTCTCAGCCCCTCTGATTCCATGACGTCATTCACAGTTGACCTCGGTCCATCTCTAATGTCAGAGGTATTTGCCATGATTGACAGTCCCAATGCCCATAAAGCAGCCAATCATGCCTCTCAAGCAGAGTGCAAGCCTGTGTCCTGGACAAATGGCAATGCTGAACTGAACTCTGACACGAAAACCTCTTTGGTCGATTCCATGCTGAGAGAGGATTCAGAGGGTAGGAGTCAGCTGTATGGGTCAGAGTGGAGCTGTGGAGATGTGATAAATGGGAAATCCCAGAAAACAGTATTTGTGGGTGATCTAGTACGGTCTTGTGCTATAACGGAGCATTGCATGGAAGCAAAGAGATTCCGGGAGGCTACAGATGTGTTGGCACGACATTATGGCAGTACAACACAGAGAAAAACAGACACCAGCTTTGTCCAGAGGAGGCGGCCATACAATTATCCTGATGAAGAAGAGGAAATTAAAGTCTAGCTAAATGAGCTCAAGCGTCTTTTTCACTTGTACCAAAGAAACATTTTAGATTGACATGTGAAATTCTTTCTTAATCATTCAAAGCCAGTTTCTCAGACCAACTGCTTAATATTAAGTGACTATTTCAATTGACTCAGATACGTAACCCTTAATGTTTCTAATATATTGATATATAGATTCAAAACATGAAATTTATGACAGCATTATTACTAAAGACCTTGCAGACCTAAAGGGATATTTCAGTATTTTTGTATGTTTTTGATCAAATCTATCGAGCATACACCACAGTCACAGCGATTTTAAGATGATTCACTGGACTTTATAAAAACAAAGAAAAGTTCAAAGTAAGTTATTAGTAGTTAATTGCTTCTTTTTTCTGGAAGTATTATGGTTTGTGTTAATTGTTAAGAGACTACGGATGTAATAGATAAAAAGAATAATTAAACAACATTTCCAAGAGGAAGTTGAAAAGCTGGAATAGATGCAATATTGCATGAATGAGTTTTTGTATTGTCATATTTTGTGGGGTGAGTTGTGAATGAATGAGTGCTAAAAAAATGGACCTTGACTCTAAGTGTAAGATGCCACAGAATTCCCGAAAAATCATGTATCCAGACCCAGCTTCTTTACCAGAGACTGCATGTGAAAATGCTTTACACTGCCAATGGATAAAGTTAAGGCTACAGTATAAAAGTGTGCTATCACATTGGTATTTTTTCACATCTGGCATACTGCAGGGTATACACTTAAGCTTTATTCAAAACTTTTAAATGTGCCTTTAAAAAATCTATTTTTTAAAATAAATGTAAATAATATCCGTTACTAACAGGTACATTATATTCTTACATTTTTTTTTTTAAGTTTTACTACAGTAATTGTATTGATATAAATTCAGGTGCCTATTTCTTCAAGTATGTTCAGCTATTATAATCACTCAAGTAATGACACATAGATATTTTAAATAGAGACCAACAATGTTTATTAGTCCTAATATTACTCATTTTATTTCCCGCTGATACTGTATTATTTAACAATGTTGTCAGTCAGAATGTACATTTTGATTATTTTGCATTTAATTCATCCTATAGTTTTTTTAAGCAATAAATATTTTCGTGTGCAAACAACCCTTCATTTTACAAAAGACCTGTCAGGCTCTGCCATTAAACATATAAAGTATTTTATATCTGACAAACCACAGCTGTAAATTATTTCCATGTGACACATTTTTTAGAGAGTGGAGTTAACTTCTCCATATGTTAACTATATAAACTGTATATATTTTGAATGTGTTACTTTGCACATGAAATACCAATGTATATTTACAAGCAATGCAATAATTATCTAATAATCAAAGAATTATCAAATGCTAAAATAAAAAGAAAACTAGTTAAAAGTGCATTATGACTTTCTTTTATATGTACTTTGCATGCCCTGCATATTACTGGAGTTAACACACATTGCCGAAACCAAAGGAAGTGAGAATAGTTTTGTGTTAAATTTGCACCTACAAAAGCCTGCAGGAAATGCTGGTTTATCAGAAGGCCTCACAAAACCAAAAAGGGATTGTTTATTACAGGTACAAAAATGAATAATGAATATTATATTATTTAACAAAAACATTCAAAAAAAATTATACAGTTGTGGTCAAAAGTTTAAATACACTTATAACAGACCTTTTAATCTAAAGCTTTCTGTGTGTTTTACAATTGTTCTTTTTATAGCAGAGTAACATCATACTATGAAAATCTTTATAAATACAATACACACATTGGATTAAAAACACTTTCCACAGAAAATCAAAAATAAATATGAAACACACTTAATGTGTTAATGTCCCTCATTACTTTTTTACATTATTCACTCACTTTTGGTAACTATGTTAGTAGTGGAGTTCTTTTAGTATACTACATTTGATGCTGGACCCTGTACCATTTAATTTCATTTTAGATATGGTCTAATATTTTAAACCAGTCTGTCTGTCTACCAGTCCGCCTAACTATGTTAAGAATCATTGTAACATTTAAACATGCAACTGTGTCCACGATTCAGCCTTTAGCATTCTGGTTATTTTTAATTTGACCTTAAACTGCTTTCGTACTCGGCTTTATTTTAGTCTACGTTATTAACCACAAACCTTAATCAAGCTTAATGGTCTCCACTGTATTGAAGGGTCTATAATTTTGCAGTTTCAGTCACAGCAGTTCACCCTTGTTTATTTAAACATTTTGTTGAACTGATTAGTATTATATTTCACCTAATAAATACATTGTTCAGTAATGTCAAACCATACTGCCCCAGATCTAGCAACACAGGCCCATTTCACACATGGAATAAGGTTTTTATGCTAGAATGCAGTGTTTTTCTTACTTCAAACATGACACTGCTAATTTTGGTCTGATCCATCCGCAAAACTTCTACACTGATAATCGTTCTGGCTTGTTCATGTGATATTTACTAATCTGCAAATGGGCAACAATGTTTTTTTGCAGAACAGTGTCTTTTTTGCAATCTTGCCATACACAGCATAGTTGTTTGACCCAAAAACTTTAACATCAAGTGAGAAAGTCTTCGAGTCACATACTCATCACATTGAGTTATATCAAATGTCACATGTTCTGCTCTTGTTGGTCCACCACTTTTGATAAGGGTTTTGATTAAATTATGGCATCCAATGTGAAATGGCACCTGTTATTTTACCACACTAAAAGGGTGATAAAGCAGTTGAGACTAAAACCTGCTGTATCACCATCGTAAATTCGATGTGTATGTATTCTTTTGACCATACTTCATTAAATGTTTTTTTTAAAGCATTAGCAGAAATGCGGTGTTAAATGCCAGTTGAATTTATTGGGCTAATGGAGAGAGCTGCTTGGGAAGAGTTTGGGGTGGAAGTGGAGGGGGAATATTGGGTCTCTTGCTCATAAGTTTTTTTGGGGCACCAGTCTCAGGTACAGGGGTATCAGGCACAGTAGACACTTGAGATTTAGCTGCAGACTTCATCTGTGTTTCAAGGACCGAGGTTAATACAGTACTCCTTGGTAGTGCCATAGGAGGAATTCCAGGCTGACTCACTGGGGAAGTTGATGGTTTTGGTTTTCCTTGGCTCACAACAGGGGGTTTAACAAATGACCTGTGCTGAACAAAGGACCTTCTTGCTATAAAATAGAAAGTTAAAAAGTTCTTAATGAGCAGATACTTTTAAACACACTTTTATTACAAAGACTGAAATGCATTATGTTAATTAATTGTAAAACGTACGTTTTAATAGGGTGTTGATTCTCATTGTAGGCTCAGGGGATTGGGGAGGTTGATCTGTGCTGTTCTCTTCAGAACTCTGTGCCTTTGGCTGAATTGCATCTTGAATAAACCCAGCCTGAAATCTGAGTTGAGGCTGAGGTTTGGATGGGTTCTGACCCATGGTTGTGCTGAAACTTTGTGTAGATGGATGACTGTGCAAAGTTGAACTGTTATTTTCCAGGACTGTCTCACTGAGATTTATTAAACCAGTCCTAATAAAAGCTGCAGCTTCACCATTTGACGAAGTAGAACTACTTGGAATAAGAAAAAATATACATCTTGATATCATTAGATTTTTATTACATTTTATGTAAACCAGAGCATATGCTCCTAGTTATGTAAGTTTAACTGCATCTGCCAAGGACAAATTAATCTAAGCATTTTTTCTCCTAAAACATTTGCAACAGGATATGCTCATAAAATTAATGTAATAACTGCCTTAGTCTGATAGATGTGCGCAGTTGTTCACAGTTAAGTGACGATTCTTTAATTTTACTGCAACACCCAAATGAAAAATTTTATATTAACATAATATTTATAATTATATCATATAGAAATGTAATATATATAATGAGTTGTATATGCGTATACAGCAGTGATGCAAGAAACATCACTTTATGAGAGCCAATCAGCTCTTCCCAACTTAAAAGATGAGATATGCATTAATCACAACATGTCCCTGACCACCAAACTACCAACTATATCCCATATAGCTAACACATCCATATCAGGGAGAAAAAGAAAAAAATTTCTTATTTAATGCACGTTTTAGAATGAATAGGCACCAGACAAAAGGACAAGATTTTCCAGGAACCATTATATTCAGCTACATTATATTTGTCAAAAGAGGTTCTGCACCAGCCAGGTTGTGCTTATGTGCATGTTGATGAGAGAAAAATGTGTAATAATGGCTTGGTAACAATGCTGCTTTGTAACTTTCAGACTGAACCCACTTATACCTTTGCCATTTTTTCTATTTCCACTGGCCACCCACAGCTCAATCTACATGACTGCAGGTGTTAGGTTGCACATCACTTTTGGTAACTGTTAGTAGTGGAGTTATTTTAGTATACTACATTTGATGCTGGACCCTGCACCATTTAATCTCATTTTATATATGGTCTAATATTTTAAACCAGTCTGTCTGTCTACAAGTCCGCCTAACTATGTTAAGAGTCATTGTAACATTCATGCACATTCATGCACATTCATGATGCATTTATAAAATAGCATTGCATTAAAATGTGTAGATCTAAGAAATATATAAATACCTTTCATTTTTTGAAACTGAGGCAGTTAATGATGAAGGAAAGTCCCTGTGCACTGGAGACCCATGAGTTTCAGATGGAACAGGAACTGGAGGGGGTGTTATCTCAAAGTTAGCATCTAAAGAAATTCAGTCTATAAGTTGAAGATGAGTACTCAGGCAGAACTGTTATCACAATAATAATTTTTTAGCATTGGGTCTGTAGTACCTTCAGGAAACAAGATCTTGGAGTATTGTATGAGTGGCTCTATAATTGTTACAACCTGTACTGAAGAGGCAGAGGCCATGTCTAACAGAGAGATGTCCCTGCAGAGACAGAGAGGTGGCAGACAAAAAGAAAAAAAAAAAAAATATTCATGCATTAGAATAATATAGTCATGTGAGCACATGATAAATTATGAAGTGAGATTCACTGCTTTTTATTTACCCCTCACACTGAGGCCACAGTAAGTTAGGTCCAAGCACTATGGCAATATTACTTGGAGTCATTCGGTTAACTGCCTGGTGTTCTGACAAACATGCTAGAAACTGGACAAGGTATCTGAGCCAACAAAGAAAAGGTTAAGTGTGTTAACTCAACAAATTAAACGATTGATTCAATAGAATATTCAATTAATTTTACCGAAGATTGTTGTAATTTTCTGGTGGGAGTTTTTTTAAAACTGCTCGAAACTCTTTCAGTTTGTTATCTGTTTCTTTCTCTCTATACAGAAACATTTTCAGAGTTAGCATCCTCTTCATACAAGCCTATAATCCTTTAATTGCAGTTTAGTAATTTGTACTTACCCTGCTGCTTTGAACCAGTCATTGTACAATTCAAATGTCATTAGAGGTTCAGGCAGTTCTCTCAAGTAAGATTTAAGTGCTCCTGTTAACAAATTTAGAACATGGATATTTTTATTTTCATTATGTTTATGGTTTTATACCATTTCACAAATTTAGTAATGCTACTACACTTTCAAACATGAAACAGCCACTAAACCACTAAACAAGAACAAAGTGTACTGAAGCATTCACAATTTAGAGGAAATGGTACTACCTTAGAAAAGTACACTTGTTTCAGATAAAATAAAAACAACTTTTAATGAACCTTCGTGAAAATCTAATTATGAAGTAATTTATCTTTTTTTTTTTTACCCCGTCAGTAAGCTATGTTACTGCCATGTAATATGCAACATGTTATTACTGGTTTACTACCATAATGGATGTTAATTATGAACATGAATAAATGATATATATATGTATATATGGTTGTACATGTAGTTATCTAGTATGCTTATAAGTGCAAAATTGATTTTCTTTTTAATAAAGTGAACAAGCGATGCTATGAACTGAGAATGCAATATAGCAGCATCAGGTGAAGGGTTTTATGTTTAGAAGCTCTCTGTAGAGGAAGGCAAGTAAAACGACCTGATGAAAGAAGACCAATCCAAGTAAGAAGTTTGGGAGGTTCACCTTTAATTTCCTATTCATTTTTGTGTATTATTTACAGCATTATTTGAGTTTTCTTGTCTTTTGAATTATAATCATAATAAGGACAATAACAAATACATACATTGCAATTTCAAAAGTTTTATTTTTCTTCTTCTGTTTCTCTGTGCCTCTGTATGAGTAAACCGACACTGTTTATTAATAGCTTTGGTATTGTTGAAGATGCTGCTGGTGGGACGCTGTGAAAGTGTGCCGTGGTTGTGTGTAGGTATCTGACTTCACCAGCATGCTGTGCTTTTATTGCATAGAATGTAGTGTGGTGTGAGCTATTTGCTAATTTTGTAGATTTTAGAAGATTTCACTGGAGCTGGACTTTTTTATTTGTTTTGTTTTTTAATTCAATGGTCTTTAATAAACTTTGGTATTGTTGCCATCTACCATTGTAGCTGTTTCTGCTTATTCATTTGAGGCTCCTGTATGGAAAGTTATTCAAGTAATTAAAGCTGTTAAAAGGTGTGGGCTGGTTTTGGTATTACTCACTGTTCTAAATAGGCTCACCCCATCACCTTAAATGTTTAAAATCAAAAACAAGGCATCAACAACAGACAAAGATATTTAATTTTTTCAATTTGACTCCAAAAACTGGGAATAAGCAGTTAGAGTTTCTCCTCTGAGTCATAGTACCACTAAACTAAAAGAGCTCATGCGAACCATTTGAATGGCAAGAAACTTTTAGCCTCTAAAGCTTCCATTCTTTTTAACTCATTCTAAGAACCTGGTACAAGACATAAACATTATCATTACTATTACATTGTTATTGAGTATGGATGCTGTACCACTTATACTAACAGTGTTGTTTAACTATGCAAATCCAGAATTTTGACATCCACACTATTACTACTTATGACTGACAACAAGCATTAAGGGTATTAATACATTACTTTTTATTTTAGAGCTAATTTTTTATAACTAAGTTTTGATAGTTTTATAACTTTGTGTGTCTGCTCTGTGATGGTGATTATGCCTTTTGCAAAATGTGTGTATGTATACAGGCCTCACAAGACTGGCTAGGCTAACTGACTTAGAATTAAAAAATGTAAAAAATTTGAATGAACATAATATGCTTTAAATAGATCTTGAACAACTGCAAACAGAAAATATATAAAAGCCATTCTCAATCAGCAAACTATGGCCCATTGATGGTCTCTAAGTGCTCTCAGGTAGCTTAAGGAGGCATCCACCAATGATACTGCTGTCAAGTCAAAACATATCTGTCTAGTTCAAGTAGCCAATATATATAGCACTTTTTACAATAGTACATTGTCGCAAAGCAGCTTTACAGTGTTGTAAGCTTGAACCCTCAAAGAGCAAGCCGAAACAACAGTGGCAAGAAAAAAACTCCCTGTTATCTTGCTTTTTTGTAGTAAAAAAGAACTGGCTCTAGTTAACGCTAATCAAATCCAACAATTTGCTTGAGCAATAAAAACAGATTCTTACCTGCTACAGCATGAGGGTCAGCAGTAAACTCTTCATGGTCCACCACTCCTGAGTCCAGACTGCACTTCAGCTTCTTTACTACTGACGCAGCAGCTGCCAGTCTGAACAAGCCCTGTGCAGTCCATACCAGCAAAAGTAAAGTATTAGCTAAATATAGCTGAAGTATTCTACATCTACATGATCTATAAGTCATAGATCAGTGGTTTCATTAAAAAATATGTAAGCATATGCACGTGACATGTGGCTAGATAAAATAAAATAGTAACTGTGTGTTACTAGTAAAGTATGTACTGAAATAGTGTATGTGGTAAGCAGGTGCCTCACCTCTTCCCTGAGTCCTGTGCGCAACAGCATCTTAACACACTCTTGAATTGGCAGAGCAATGTCCTGACCACAGCGCTGTAGGTGTACATACAACGACTCTCCATACACTTTCCGTGATAAGGGATTGAACTGGGGCTCTGTGTTTAAAGATATTTGTACATGCTCACAATGAATTAGGCCTCAGTGCAGAAAACAATTTACTATATATAAATAAATCATTGCTTAGCTTAACTACAATAATTATACTGAACCTTCAACCTCCTAAAAACAAAACAGCTAATTTCACTTTGTAACTTTATAATTATACATTCATATAAACTAATGAAAAATTTTTTTTTTTAGTTATACTGTTCTTTTTAGATTTTATTAAATTTCACCTAGAACAAATGTTAAACAGTAATATTATAAGTCTATATAAGCATTTATATATATTTGGTTGTATATTTGTTGTGAAACTACATAATCCTCAAACTAGTGACTAGTATCAGAAGCTGTCAGTAAAATAATAGAAGAGTAAACTGTCATTCATCTCCTCTAATGGGTTCCTGAATTACAATTGAAGTTTCTTTATAATAACATTTACTTAAAATTCTTAAAGTTAAAAGAAAATAGATAAATTGGATATATTTTGCCAACTGTACTTACACACAGTGGAATTTGTCCTTTACATTTAACCCATATGTGCAGTGAACACATATACACATATGTGCCTATGTGCACACACATATACACATACTGAGTGAAGGAGGCACATGTGCCTGGAGCGGTAGGCAGCCCTGTATGTGGCACTCGGGGAGCAATTGGGGTTAGGTGTCTTGTCCAAGGGACCGGGAATTGACCAAGAATCCAACCAGGGACCCTCAGTCCAAGGCTGGTTCCTTAACCACAAGCCTACGACTGGCCCCAGCAACTTAGCAACTGATCACATTGGGTACACGAACAAGCAAAGGCAAATATGTATTAACACAGACTCAGATTCTCATGCAATGGGCAGCAATGTCCCCTCACAGTAAGAAGGTTTTGGGTTTGAGTCTGATTAACAAACATGTTGAAGTTTGTACTTCTTGTGTCTTTGTGTTTTCTTAATAAGATCTGGTTTCTTCCCACAACTCATAGACATGTTAAGTCAGGTGAACTGGAGATTGTAAATTACCTTTAGGTATATGTGGCATAAATGTGTGATTATGCAGAGTTTATGAATAGGCAAACTCAGAAAATCAGTTGAAGTAAGTTCCTGCTCCTTGTCTGTGTGGTTGTCATTTCCTTGTGTAAAGAGTGGGCAGTGAATGCCAAAGAAAACACGAACAAGCAGCTGAGTGTTAGAGAGGCTGCTGTGATGTTCTGTTACTGTGTCTGTTTGCCCACTTTAAAAGAAAAAGAACATTTAATTTATTATTTGTGGCAAATACAGCCAGTTTATAGAGTTCATCCACTGCTTGTCCTCAGTGTTAACTCTGTCAGATCTATTACAGTATGAATGTGGCTTTGTGTGTGCCCTGTCATAGGCATCCAGTCCAATTATTCCATGTATTTTGTTATTCCATGTATTTTGCTAAACGACTGTTGGGATAGGCTCGAAAAGCATCTGAGAACCTATTTAGCAAAATCTTACGTAATAAATAAATAAATAATGTAGTACACATCTGTTAGTTACACAAATTAGTACACAAAAAAACAATGTCTTTAAAAATATGTTAATACATTTTTTAAGGTTATAGTCATTTGTTTTATTCTATGAATCTCTTTCACCCAAAAATCTGTACTATAATTAAACTCTCAATTTCTTTTCTTCTATTTCTTGTATTGTATGAACTGTGTATACTGGTTAGTGTTGTGGAGAAATGTGATCTGTTCTTATTAGTGCAAATTTTTCCTAGAGGGTAAAAAGTATGACAGTTTTTATTCATCTCACCAGTCTGGCTTTGATTTTCCTTAAGCTCGGTGATATTTTTGTCCAAGAAATCAAAGGAGCTTTTGTGATATTCAGCTTGCAGTTCTAGGAGCTAAAATAGATTCACAGTAAGAATCATTATGAAAATCCTTAAAACACTCACCTTAATATTCATGAGGAACATACACGTATAAAATATTTGGCATAGTCATCTTCTTTGGTGGCAAAATGATAGAGGTCAGCTGAATACGTATCCTATGAAAAAAAACAAACCCTGTTGTCAGCACATATTTTATAGGTTTATAAATAGATTACAGTTTGTGATGAATTCATAGATGTTTATAAACCTTGATTGCCTCCAATTTTCTCCAGGCATCTTCCACTTCCTCTCTTAATCCATCCTGCTTGGCCTGAGGACCTGTACTACCTTGAGATCTGGATATTAAATTACAAGAAGCCATGAAGTTATTTATATAGTGAATGACATTCACTAAAAGTTTTCACTTAAAGTTAATAATAAAGCTTATACCTGGTCCTTGCATTGTGCCAGTCTGTTGTAAGTTTAGCAAACTGCTTCTTGTTTTTTAGGATCTCTGGAAGGTCCTCCTGATAAATCATAGAAGAGCTGTATTCAAAGGCTTGAGCTAATGTGGGTAAATAATAAAGCACACTATGCAAGAATACTACACAAGCTTACCTCACTCAGTTTATTTAAAGGCTCCAGAACATCCTTTTCAAGTTTCATTTCAAAGTTTGCTAAAGCTTGTGCCAAAAGATTTTGCATGAAGCAGCACATTTCTAAAACTTTCCTGCAGAGCAAATAAAACACTGGTTGTGATGAAATATATGTATTCTCTTCAGTTTTATCATCACATGCAGCTTAATATTTTTACTAGTTTTGTCAACTATATGTTTTCATAATTGTAGAGCATAAATGTGTGACTATCCACAAAACTCTGACCTTATGGAAGATTCACCATCAAAATCTTTGAAGCTCTCTGCCATGCTGACAGAGAGCATCATGAGTGGGAGCTTTTTCTGTAAGAATAAAATAAAGAAAGAAGTGTTGTAATGTTAAATCCAAGGAAATCATTTAAATCCTAAGACCCCTAATGATTTTGAAATGTTTTAAAGAAAATTGATTCATTTGTATTTAATTTATGAAATTATATTTAGATTTTTTTGCAACAAATTCCCTAAAGTTAATATAAGTGTGTTGGCTTGAGATAATGTGATTTATGATGCTACAGTATGTCTTTGCTATCATAGTGACAGAAAACTTTGGACTTAATGCAAAGGGCATGAACAAATTTACTTCATTATTGATGGGTGTTTTTTGGGTGCAATATGCAATAAACCCATCAGCATCCACTTGCCATTCCCTTTAAAAGCCAGATGCGGTCTGACTTTGGGGATTGATATTTCAGCGGTGCAGATACCTGGACTCAATGTGCTGATTAACCATGTATTCCATTTTAATGCAAATCGAGAATAAACAACATAGTGTAGACAATACATTCTCTGTGCAAATTCAGTGATATTTAATAGCGTTCAGTGGCATTGAAAACACAATTGTTGACAATTTACTGACAAGATAGCATAAACATCTGACTGTTGATGTCTGTCTAGGTTGTTTTCAGTTATTGGTGTACCTGTGTTTTCCTTTGAAAAGATAGCAATATGCAAGAAATATACTTAAACACATCTTATTTTGGGACCATTCACAAGCACTGTAGCTATTTAAACAATGCAGGTGGTGCCTTGTGGAGGATGTAGGATCGGGACCCATGTAACTTAATGAACACTTATAAGTAAGAGAAGTAATAAAGAGGGAGAATCACCATTCTTTTCTCTGATTCCAGCCCCTGCTGACTTTGTAAGCAGCCAGACAGTTTCTTATGAATGAGCTGAGCTGCTTTTCGGGTTGGCTCCACACGCTGCTCCACCTTTACAAATTTACATCTAATCATTTAGTTTAGGGCATTGACGAAGTACTATACATCTAATATGCCAGAAGTATAGAATGACTTACCAAAACCAGATCTTCTGAAAGTAAATCAGTTGCATCCTGACCCCTAAAATAATATATAAATACAGATTAAAATGTTCATATATTTCATTCATTCAGAATCAGGTACAAGATACAGGTAATATGCACAGGCGAATTTTGCAGAGAAACAATTACAATGGAATGGGTTGTACAGTAGAAATGATGCAATGTGATGTGTAATAGGATGCGGCCTTTCCATAAGTCAGTTCCTCAAAACTAGAGCTGCTATTGTGAGCTTTAGGCATTAGTGCACAGAGAAAAAAACATTTTTAAAAGCTGAAGTGTTTAGTATGCAAACATTATCTGACCTGGTTTGGAGAACTCACTGCTATATTTTTAAGGAATACCTGCCCTCTAATCACATTGTGTGTCCAAACAGCATCATGATCATAAATGTAACATTACAATACAGAGTGAGAGGTACACGTGACTAATTTGCTGAAAAAGGATTCTTAAAATTTTAAAACTAAATAATCAACTAAATCATCAACTTCTTTTATATATGAGATATACATAGACTGGGTCGTTCAGCATTACAATTAGTGCATATATTTTATTTACATTTCTATTTAAAACAAGGTTTTTTTTAATAAGGAAATTTTCTTATGCCTTTTCTGAAATATAATATTATGATACTTTAAGTTATTCAATTATTTATTAGGAATGTCTAAAACATAGCACTAATGACTGAGCAGTATTTGCTTACTGTTTTCTGTGTTATTATTACTATGTGTTTAATTTCTGACAACATTAAAAAAGCTTAAATTAATTAAGCTCATCATTACCATGGAAATAGATTATGAAATATCAAAAAAAAAAAGATCTAAAATAATTATGTTTTGACTTCACCAGTCTAATATGGCATTTTAGTGTTAGATTTGTAATTTAAATGTGGTTCTAGTCTAATCCAACTCAGATATGCAATACACTACCATTAGTATAAGTGATAATTAAATACTATTCACTAATTTAAAAATGACCTGCATGATGTGTGACTACTGGTGAACATTTTGTAAGAAAGCAAGCTTACAGAACATGAACACACATTCTAAAATTGGCATATTGTGGTTAAAAAGTAGGCCAACTCAAAAAGTAGTCGAGGCTGCAGCCTATAACAGAACATTTTTTAAGTTAAGAAAAGTTTTGAAACTGTTCAAGTTAAATATGTGTGTTAATGGAAAAATTGCACTAAAATGTACAGGGCAGTAGTTTACTCACCATTTGGGTAATCCTCACATTATGTATTTTTTTATCCATTTGTTTACTTCTTACTAATTTTAAGATGTGTTACCTGCTTCTGAGGCCTTTAGAAGCTAATATATTTAGTGTTGGGCTGTTTTTCATATCTGCAATTGGACTAATCCAGAAAATTTTACTATGCAAGGAGAAACACGTTCTGTGGTCAGATTAATCCATGTTTGAGCTTGTTTGAGTTAGTAGAAATTTTTTTTTTGCAAAAGCAATCATTTATCATGATATAGTAACAAATATGTTACACTGCAGGAATCTCTTGTGGCAATGAACCTTTGATGCAAAATGATGTTAGTATTTTAGAAACTGACATACTGTCAAGAGTACATTTTTAGGGATTGATTTTATTTCTTGAACTGACGGCTTTAATTAAACCAGGCTTTAATTAAAATTACATTTGCTGACAACTTAAGTAAGTTAAATTAAGATTAAAGAAAATGAACAAATATACAAGAACTTATGGCTTATCTCATTATCTTCCATTTAATCCTCTACTATACTCACTGGGCTCTGGCTCGATACACCCAGGAAAGGGCCCCAATCCAAGTTCTTATTACTGCACTTCACAAAATATCCAAGTATTTACTGTGTTTGTAATTATTTACAATATTACATTGTATCTGTGGAACAAAAAGTGGTGGTGGGCATGTTGTTTAGCTCTAAACCTGCAGTCCAGTAAAAAAAAATGCAATCATCACATTTAGTAAGATGCAAACAGGCTATCACTGTTGTTGCAAGCTGCACAAGGTGCACAAGACTGCATTCTAGACTGAGCACAAACTCCCTCAACGCTCACCATAATTCTGATCAACTTACTCTGGTTAACCTCTGCTTAGTAAACAGCCAATATATATATATATATATATATATATATATATATATATATATATATATATATATATATATATATATATATATATAAACTGTAAAGACAAAAGGAAAATTTGTTTTTACTATTTATCTTTTTAAAAAAATCACAGATGTGGTTTATTATTTCACACTACAAGGTGAATTTTAACATCCCTTTTATTTAGAGCATATGTAAAATATGTAATAAGAATTTAAAATAAAAATATGAAGAAAATAATAAACTTTATATTTCATAATTTTTTAAATCTTATACCTTATATTTAATGAAAAAAAATATATATAAATAAAATCTATCACAGCTTATGCTAGTAAAATTCAGGCATATACAATTTTAGCAAAAGCTGTTTGATGTATAGAAATGAAAAATATATTGTAATATAAACATGCTAGATAATACAAAAGAGACTATTATGGTGTCTACAAAATAGTAATAGATGAACAATAAGTAGAACATGAAAGTACTTACTTCCCTATGCTGCCCAAATTTTTAAAGAGGTTCAGCATGGTTGCACCTCTCTGTAATCCTTTTTTTAATCCTTTTTTCTAATCCTTAAAATAGAATCGGCACACTTTGTTTTGTTTTATAACTCTGTTTTTTTTCCAAATAAGAACAACACCTGACTTGAGATTTCTATTTGAAACTTACAACCAAACATAACATATGCACACGCCCTCAGGCCAGACAAAGAGGAAGTTAAACATGCATACAGGGAAGCAAGTCTATGCATCATGCTGTGAAACTTTTGCAGCCTTACTTAGCCACAGAAAAAAAAACTATGATCACTAGACTAAACATTATTTAATATCTTTTATAAAACTGTCTCTATACAAGTAACAGTAGATCAATTAATTTGAAATAAGATTTTAGATCATGGTAGAAACAGTAATCTATTATAAATTACTTCAATAATTGACAAAAACTAATGACTGATGCACAGGTAATATTTATTCTAAGGTGAAAAATAAAGAATGTTCTTAAGTTAATAAAAAATGCAATGAGAGATCATCATGAGCTCTTCATTTTAAATCAAAACTATAGAGCAGAAGGTGCATTATGACTGTTCTTATTATTGCATTATAACAAATTTTGAAATCATAACAAAGTAGACATTAAGTATATTAAGGTATGGGAGTTGTAGGAATAAAATAAAAAAATTGGCAGACTGTTTCAATATCAGACTCAAGCTGGGACCGAAAGGGAAAACATGTTGGGCCATGTAGCCAACGTTTAATTAAATATTGGCTATAATTTTAGTTTTTCAAATGCGAAACTACAACAGCTGTAAAAAAAAAAAAAAAAAAAAAAAATTTAAATGTGTCAAACACTTTCCTTCCTATTTAAAAAAAACAGACATTGGATCAAACATGATGATGACATGTAGATGACACAGCATTAAAGCTTTTCCCCTTCTCAGAGTGTAAAACGTTGATTCTTTGTCTGCCAGTCCTCCATTTTTATGGATATTTATTTTCTTTAAAATCCTGTATTTTATTATAAAATACCATGAAAACTCCAATCATTGAAAGCAATCTGTAATAAGATACATGGAACTTATTGATTTAAGTTTCTATTTAGCTAGTTTTTAGACTTTATTTGCATGTTGCTTATTAAACGTTACCTTGAAAAAGACTAGAGTATATATTTGGGATATTTCACAAATATTGAGCATGACAACAAATTTAAATGTCAAATATCAAATAGGTCAGCCAAGGAAAATAGCTGTTGACAAACTATGGAGGAGGGGGAAAATACCAAAAAACATTATTTATAATATAAAACTTGTATATTCAAACCAGTCATGGACTACATACATCATGTACTACCACTACAGTGGGTTGCAAAAGTATTCATACCCCTTGAACTTTGCCATATTTTGTCACATTACAACCACAAACATAAATATATTTCACTGGAATTTAATGTGAAAGACCAACACAAAGTGGTATACAATTGTGAAGTGGAATGAAAGTTATACATGAATCAACAATTTTTTTACAAATAAAAAACTGAAAAGTGCGATGTGCAAAATTATTCAGCCCCCCTGAGTCAATACTTTGTGGAAC
>JAFMOD010000271.1:3806107-3825576 GCA_019802435.1 Corydoras maculifer
GGGGCTGAATAATTTTGCAAATCGCACTTTTCAGTTTTTTATTTGTAAAAAAATTGTTGATTCATGTATAACTTTCATTCCACTTCACAATTGTATACCACTTTGTGTTGGTCTTTCACATTAAATTCCAGTGAAATATATTTATGTTTGTGGTTGTAATGTGACAAAATATGGCAAAGTTCAAGGGGTATGAATACTTTTGCAACCCACTGTATATATAATAATTTCTCATTATGAAAATATGCATACTATTAAATTACTTAATAATATTAAGGGGACATTATCAGCTACTGAATGTATTTAGTGTATTAAGCCTGACCCTGCGGTCCTGTTTATACTGTGTATTAGTACCAGATACAGTGAAATATGTTAATCCAAAAACCTCAAAGACTAGGGTTTTACTAATGTTTTTATTAATATACAACAAATCAAATGATAAACAGTTTAATTATCTTTCAATAACTTTACAAAATGCTTATTTCAGTCATGGAGCACCTTTGTAAATCCTTTGTAAATATATTTCTGTAAGAGCCGAGCATTTCAGTATTTGCATCAATGTACTATTGCTTCTCTTATTGTTTACAAGGCAGTTCAAGTTCCATGAACATGCAGAAGCGCACATAATATACATGAGGTATGTCTGAGCTGATTATGAAGAGGCAAACAATAAATGCAACTTACAAAGAAACACAAGTACAACAAAAAATGAAGTTCTAAATATAAAGGTTGTTCTCATACTTAAAAAGCGCTGCAAAACATTAGTGCCATAGTAACATTGCTAATATTCTGATCAACAGGAATGAAATCAGTCACAATGTGTGTGTGTGTGAGAATGGCATGGGATCTAAATTTTATATGGTCAGCATGCAAATAAGGAAATTATCCCTTTGGTCATAAATGACAGGAAACCAATACTGTTAGTTTAAGTAAGAATTTAAAAATGGTTACAGTTATAAAGCCAGCACTAGAAAAGGAAATGGTTGACATGTTTGCTAGTGTTTCTTCTTTCACTACATTACCCTACTTACTAGAAAAAAAAATCCAAGAAGCATCACATCAACCCAATTCCGGCCTAAACTTTTAAAACACCCAATTTAAGCATAAACATGTAGAATTTGAGCATGTCCTGATGAATGTCAGCAAACAACCCCACACTTTGATGAAATATCCAAATCACTGTCCCTGCTAGTAAAGGAAAAGAGGACAGTGCGTGGACACCCCTGAGCTGTTGTTATAATTGATTTGGTCACTCCCTCCCTCCCCCATTGCCCAAAAGCCCAGTCTTCAGGGTTTGGGCATGGCTAACGTTTGGACTTGGCTTCCTGAGCTTCTTTTTCTAAAACACAAAACATAAGACATACATTATACAGATGTTTTAATAAATGAGTATTTAGAATAATAAACAAGACAATTCACAAAAGATGATTTTACAGTATAAAATAATGACTAAATTATCAAATGAAGCTGCTCGTGCACCGATTGTTGCTCTATTCCAGAGCCACAGTTGAGATTCATGTTTTATAATAGATTGATTTTTCATCATGAGCCCATGTTAAATTAATTTTTATAACAATTAATCCCAGGGGGAACTTCATTAAAAAAAGAGGGGGGGGGCAATTCAGTTACATTATTTGGATTCACCAATTAAGAGGAACCTGCAGGCACACGGTCTTGAATTACAATGCAATAGTGAATCTTTCAGTTTCAGTGTGACAATTTTTTTACAGTGGGAAAAAAAGAGGAAAAAAGAAAAAAAAGTAGATTATGGTCATATTGACATCATACCAACAAGTGAAGAGTACTACAGACATTTGGGTAATGCATAAATATGCCAGTGTAGACTGCACATTATTGTGATATGGCTTTTCATTGAGCTGTGTCCTTGATTTGGTGACAGCACAATGTGTCAAGACTGCAGATTCTTGGTTACAACTGGTCATATTGAATTAATTGTAATCCAATAAAAACAGTTTTTAGGATCAATAAAAGCAGAAATGATGGTGTTGGAGTGAACCAACACTTAGCTGTAAGTGCATCCGAAATCTATTTTTTTAGGTAAAATTATTTGTCTATAAGGTGCTACAGAGTTTGGGATCATGAGGATTCACCACTTTTCAGTAATATTGAGGCTGTCATTACAAGTAGAAAATCAATAAGGGGAAAAACTAAAATATTGTAAAATCACTGGCACCTGCACATTCACAAAGATGAACGCACGAAAGTAAAACAGCTAGCTGAGATGGCAAACAAAACCTGTAAATGTAAAATACTTAATATCTTGTCTATTAAAACAACATATCTTATGCTCAAAGCTAGACATACTTAAGAAAGCAAAAGAGTAAATTTGTCATTACAGATCTACCTGCTACATTTGTATTCCATGAAAATATTAATACCAGTTACATCCATTCAATAAACATAAATAAATAACATGTAATGATTTCAATAAGTACAAAAAGAAATCTGCTATATTATATCTGAACTTAAGAAAAGAGGTGGACTAACAAGCATGAGTTTGGTTTCCAGTCTGACTTAAAGGTTAGTTGAAAGGATGTGCTGGAATAAGTGCAAAATCTGACATGAAACATTAAATGTGTTTGTCCCTTGGCTGAGATATTAAACTTTGACAGTTGTTAAAATGCTTTCATCATTTTCCACATCTAAGAAATATGACCGAAGTGTGAAAGTGCATTGTACTCCCTGTTGTAACTAATATAAAGTGGGCTATATACACATTTGCTTGTTTGACAGTTTGTGTGCACTTTCACTTGTTACAAATACAGTTCTGCTTGCAGGATTAATGATGCTGAAGTTTAAACACAAACCCAACTAAAATACACTTTTAAAAATGTGGAATTTGTAAATTTACAGTGGAAGCCTTGATGTTTTTGTTAAGTGATTAGAACAAAATTTAAAGAACTGATAAAAGTAAATAAGGTTGAGTAACAAAGTTATCAGTAACTAATTCTTTAACTGGATAAATATTTTGTATGCACTGATTCTAAATTAGTTAAGAATATTTAAAGCACTGCCGTAACCTGTTATTTCAGACTAAATTATAAGACGGCTATGCAAAAGCAATTTCCTCAGCTTCTTTTTGCATTATGTTCTGCCTTCAGTACGATCTACCACATTCCACTGCCTGCATAATCTAAATGGAATGCTTTCAGTATGTAAAATAAACCAGGTATCCAGGTAAACAGCTGCTGAAGGTTACCAGACCTTGATATTTGTTAGGAAGATGCCAAAAGACTGTTTACACTTTTCCACTTAAAAAAAAAAAAAAAAATCACTTCCATTATGACAGGATAATGAGACACCTCTTTGCCTATAAAGTAGTGAGCGACTTTTCAGCAATCAGTATTGCAGAGTAACATCCAAAAAAATAGACATATTAATAGCAATTCAGTTTAAAATATTTGTTTTAATTTTTTTATGCTGCACAAAAATTGATGGTCAGTATCAGTTCTCATTCAGTTGATTCTCACCAAAAATCCCCGATCAGCTTTTCTAGTAAAAACGTATTAAAAAAAGATCCTGTTTCTTACATGTGTGAAAGAGGAAATTTAAAATCTGTACAGAGTTCATTTGGGGTAATATGTTTTTGGTTAAAAAAAACCCACCTTTCCTAAGTTCTTCCCTCTTCTTCGCAGCGTCTTCCCTTTGCTTTTTAATAATAGCCAGTCTTGCAAGGTCTGCTCGAGCCTGATCCGTCTTACCCTCCAGATGCAGCTTCATGTAGCGCTCCTTGGCCTTTTGCTTCTCTATCTCTTCCCTGTAATCAGCACACAGCCCACTCATAACTCACTGGTATATAATTATTCTTAGTTAAGACGGTTCAGCTGTAGTTTGGGAATACCTTTCTCTACGCGAGAGCTCTTTGGGTTCTTCAACATCAACTTCTGCAGCCTTTTTGCTTTTCTGAGCTACACGGTTGGGATTCTCAATTTCAATCAGCCCTTGGACTCCATTCCTCTTTTGACTCTATTAGCAGATGAAAGTATACCTATGAAGTCTTTCATTATGTTGAACATTACACCACCTTTGAGGTGCACATTTGCCATCCTTGTGTGTTGAACCTACCGCTTCGTCTTCACTGCTGCTCTCCTCAGATTCTGATGAACTCTCACGTTCTACTCCACCATTTTCCTCCTTTTAACACAAATATACATCTCAGACATTGCATAATGTGTTCAACTGGGAATGCTTGTTAGATTTAAAATGGCTAGATGCTGAATAAATGGCATGTTTACCAACTCCCTCTGTGCTCGCATTTGTCTCTCAATCTCCTCCGGATTGCTAAATTGCTTGCCACGGCCTTTGTGACCCTTTTTCCCTAAAATTTACATTTAAAATGACAATGGGTTATTAAATATTAGATTAATACAACGTGACCAACTTCCACATGCAACTATTTACAGGAAGCTATGAACAATGTTTACCAAAAAACCAAAGCAGTTGTGGTTTAAACTTTTTACTGTTAAGTTTGATTTAGTTGGTCAGCGGAGTACGAGCATACTGAATCATAATGGGTATCCTACAGAATGAGTTCCAAAAGGTTTGACAACCATAATAATTAGCTAAGAATCTAATTTAATATTTTGAACTTTACTTTATCAATACAGTAAGTGCTGGGAATAACTAGAAATAAAATTGAACCACTTGCATATACCTCCAATATAACGTTTGATTTAAGTGGACACATGGAGCAAGAAGTTTTTATATTCGTTTTGTCTGATAAAACAACTAGGTTCACAATGATGATCGAAGACAGGATTTAATTCACTGAAGGAATTGCAAAATAATACAACATGCTGGTACCAGAAAAGACACACTCTCCCATTGCCGCAGATGTATGGGACTGATCATTTTCATTTCAAACATTGTGTTTAGCAAAGTAAAGCACACCACAACTGGACTCTGGAGCACTGCAAATGTTTTGTGGAGTAATAAAATCCTCCTCCATCTGACAGTCTTGTGCAAATTGAATTTTGGTGGAGAAGGGACAATGCTATGGAGTTGTTTGTCAACAGGCTTAGGTTCCATATTCCAAGAGAGGAAATCTGAATATTTAAGAAACCAAGACGATTAAGATAATTGTATATTTTCAAGATTATGGGAACAATTTAGGGAATGTTGTTTTTTGTTTTAGCAGACTGTGGTTCAGAGCACAAAGCATGTTCAATGCATAATTGGGTGTAAATAACTTGACTGGCCTTCAGAGCAGTGACTTCCAGTGAAACCACAAAGCAGTTAATTACTTCAGTATGAACATGTCTTATGTATTAACGCCCAAATTCCATTTGTGTGTGTGTGTGTGTGTGTATGGTGTTTTCACAAAGCACCAATCAAATGTAATGAACGCTGCTACTGCATGGATCGCTGTTCAAATTCACTTTAACAACCACATTAGTCTCAATCAGATTGTCTAAGTGTTTGAGCTACAGAAGTTCTTATTTGTTTTTAGTAAATGAACAAATTTAAAGAACATGAGACTTGTTGTGTGACGTCAAGCTTTCAAACATTCAGAAGCGTGCCACAGTGAAAATATGCGTTAGACAAAAAATATATATAAATAAAACTCGCTGATTACATTAAGATTAAATATTAAATGCGGACAAATCATTGAAGTTTGCTGATGAGCTGGGCGGCGGGATGTGGGGACGGCCTCACGTGCTTCCAGGTTCAGAGAAATAACGACTACGAACCATGAACACAGATATCGTATAACACAAAACACAACCAGATGCTAAAAAACAAACAAACAAAACGTTTTTATCGTTAAACCTCATAACTCTCAACTCTTATTTACTCTGAAAATGAATCTGTTGCGAGTTGATGACACAACATTTCACACAGAACAAGCTAATGGTTTAGCTTTCACAGGCACACGTGTCCTCTTACCTCCTCTCGGCATTGTTATAATGACCAAAACCGTCTAAAGCCTGAAAAAAATAAACGCTGCGAGTTCTCCGAGAGAAACGCCACACGTTAACGGAATTTAAAACAGAAGCACAGATCTTGTTTTCTTTGTTAGCCTTCTCCTCGTTGCTTTAACCCGAAAGTGAGGAACTACTTCTTCGTCTTCCTTGAAAAAGAATCCGCATAAACCTGCCACCTGCTGACACGGAGTAATATTGTGACTTTCACACAAAGTCGAAAACATGGGGATACCTCTCCATCCATCCATCATGTTCCGCTTTATCCTCTATTGGGGTCGCGAGGGGGTTCCCCATGCGCTGGGCAGATACAACCAGGACAGGGAGCCAATCTATCGCTGGGCACACACTCACTCACACAGACACTCTATATGGGACAATTTGGAGAATTCAGTTGACCTTGATCCATGTTTTTGGACTGTGGGAGGAAACCAGAGAACCCAGAGGAAACCCACGCAGACACAGGAAGAACATGGAAAATCCACCCAGATGGGGATTGTAACCGGGAATCCCTAGTGCTGAGAGGCGAACGTGCTAACCACTAAGCCATGTGCTGCCAGATACCTCTCCAAATTCATTCATTCACTAATTCATTTATGCATTTATTCATTATCTTCCACTTAATCCTTTACCAGGGTTTACAAGAGCTTCCCTATGCCCATCCTGGGGAGAACGTTTAGGGTGCTGGGCAGCTACTCCAAGGACAGGACTCCAATCTATCGCTGATCACACTCACTCACTCACTCACATACACACACACACACACACACACACACACACACACACACACACACTCTGGATGGGGCAATTTAAACCATTCAATTTACCTTGAATTTATGTTTTTCGACCGTGGGAGGAAACTGGAAAACCTGGAGGAAACCCATACAGACACGGGGAGAACATGGAAACTCAAATTCCTTAACTTTAATATTGTTTGCAGAGATAACTGAAGAAAAGTTTACGAATGGAAAAACTAATGCTATAACAAATAAATGTACATGCTTCTAATTGGTACTTGGTATTTTTTATTAATAAACCAATTAAATTAAAATACATATTAAAAGCTTATTTTAAACAAACGTTTTTGTGGTAGTGCTGGTAACAAACATAGATAAGTAGTGGTAATATGTAATAGATAAGTAATTGTAACACAAACTTGATAGCAACTTTAATAAAATATAATCAGTTGTGAGGTATAAAGTTTAATTACACATGTAAACATGATGATTAATTACAAACATTTAATAAAATAATGTTTTTTATTTTATTTCAAAATTAATTAGAACCAGACTACATACTCAGGTGCACAGATCAGAAAATAAAATAAAGAAAGAGATGATATAGATAACAACATAGTTTATGTTTCTATATGTATGTATGTATGTTTTATAATTAGATTGTTAAAAAAAACTGATCGGATAATGATCATTATTTATAATGCTACATTGTTGCTGTTTTTTCCTTAATACTGACTTGTGTTGTTCTCCCATTTGAGTCGCTTGGCTAAAAGCGTCTGCTAAATAAATAAATGTAAATGTAATTTACACATACTAGCAAGTGCTTGGTGGTTGTATTGTGTTTGTGGAGGGAAAAAAGAATAGAATATTTGATTGTGGGCACCATGCAAGCTAAAAACAACACTTGAAATGGTTATTACATGTTTATGCTTTGCTGTATATTTAGCTGTCTTGATCGTCATTATTCACAGCATGGTCAGAATCATGATTTTGATGGTTAGTGCTAGCCTCAATATCAGAGACTTTACTGAAGGCAGTTTTCTTATGTTTCTGACCCTTTAGGCAGCAGTATGATGCAATTGCAAGGAAAACTCCAGCTGCAATTAACTCTCCACCAGCCATGTAAAAGATCAGTTCGTAATTTCTGTAAGCATCCACCAAACGGCCTGTGAAAAGTGCACAACACAAAAATTACATAACTAATTACTTTCATGGTTAGTAAAAGTGATAAAGTGAAGTATAACCTAACTTGACGTACCAGCAGAGGGAGGTCCAATGAGCACAGCTGCTGCCTCTATAAGGAGCACTAGACCAAGTGCACTAGAAAAACTGCTAGTTCCCACAATGCCCATCAGCACTTCAAACTGCAAGGCACCAACCATGCCATACGATAGCCCAAAGAACACACAGAATATGACAAGTCCTTTGTAGTCTGTATTTCTGGCTGAGCAAACATCTGTAAGGCCATTAAAAAGCAAAGCCAAGCTAAAGAAGTAGGGGATCTTTGGTCGAATCCACTTCAGACCTGCCATCATGCCACATGTGGGTCTCGCAAAAATGTCTATAAATCCGATAATTGAGAGTAGAAAAGCAGCTTCCTGGTCTGGAATTCCTTGATCTTTTGCATAGTTGACCAAAAGAATTGTTGGGACAAACAAACCAAGAACAACTATAAATTTTGCAATTATGTAAATAACAAGTCCCTTATCACAAAGTACACTAAAGTCAAGCAGCTTCTTTTTCTTGCAGATTTTCTTAGGGTTTTTTTCCTGGATGTTGTTTTCCTGTTCAGCCGTCTGCGGAAGCATCTCTTTTAATTCTTGAGCATCCAATTCAGCCCTGTCTGCAGTCTTTTGAACTCTGCTTTGTAATGGCCTCATCACAGCTCCACAAGTGCAGCAGTTAAGCAGGAGTCCCCCCATGATAAGAAAGCCACCCCTCCAGCCAAAATGATCCAGGAGTATTTGTCCTAGTGGAGAAAGAGCTGACAGAAAAACTGGACTTCCTGCAGCTGCCAGTCCATTGGCCAGTGGTCTACGTTTATTAAAATAGCACCCAAGCATTATTAATGATGGTTGAAAATTCAGAGCTAGCCCAAGGCCTGTAGGTAAAAAAAACAACACATATTAATTTAGCCTGAATGGCCTTTTTATCATGTCTCTAATTAAAGAAATTTAACATTTTGTACAGTATTTGTACTTGACTGCCCCAACTCGGTGAGGCAGTTGTAAGCTTGTGGTTAAGGAACCAGCCGTGCGATCTGAAAGTCCACAGTTCGATGGCTGAAGTGCCCTTGGGCAAGGCACCTAAATTTTATTACTCCCTGGGCGACGTGTAAAGGGTGCCCACCGTACCAGGCATGTGTGCTCACTTTACTCAGTGTGTGTATATGTGTGTGTTTCTTTGCAAGGATGGGTTAAATGTGGAGGACAAGTTCCTCCACAAGTTCCAGAGGGTAAATTAGATCACTTTATCACCTTAAAACATTGTATATGTTTTTTGTATTTTTTTTTTTTTGTTGAAATAAAATGTTTGACTTTTTCTGAAATAGAGTCATATTTTTCTAGTCCCATCTATGTAAAAGCTTTTTATATGTTATATTTTAGAGGCTGTAGTTATTTTTATTTAAAGAAGGAAATTACTAGTCATTGTAAAAATACACATCATATAAAGACTAATGTGACTAATGCACCAAAGATGGTGGTGAGCATTACCTGTAATGACTCCTGCAGTGAGATAAAGTTGAATGATATTGGTAGTAAACGAGGCCCCTATCATTCCAGCAGAGGCTAATAACCCCCCAGTTAGCATTACTGGGCGACAGCCAAACTTGTTCACCATAATACTGGAGACAGGACCTGTTATGTATATAGTCATGTACAAAATTAAGTCAGCTCAAAGAAACTGTTTAGACTCTTTGGGATGTAATGCATTTACATTTCATTTTATATTTAAACAATGTTGCTTTGCGGCACGGTGGCTTAGTGGTTAGCACGTTTGCCTCTCAGCACTAGGGATTCCCGGTTCGAATCCCCATCTGGGTGGAGTTTCCATGTTCTCCCTGTGTCTGCGTGGGTTTCCTCTGGGTTCTCCGGTTTCTCCCACAGTCCAAAAACATGGATTAAGTCAATTGAGTTCTCCAAATTCCCCCATATAGAGTGTGCGTGTCTGTGTGCGTGAGTGAGTGTGTACCCAGCGATAGATTGGCGCCCTGTCCTGGGTTTATCTGCCCAGCGCCCGAAACGTTCTCCCCTGGATGGGCATAGGGAACCCCCCCACAACCCTAATATAGGATAAAGCGGAAGATAATGAACGAATGAACATTTTGTCATAATCATACTTGTGAAATACTTATTGCCTGAGCTTAACAAGTAACTACACACCTTTACATATGTACTCCCTCAAAAAAAGTACATTATACCTATAGTGTTAATCTCAAGGGACTTGTTTTTCTGCATATGTGTCTATTTACTAGCCTGCAAAACATATAGTCTAATAATGAACCCTAATGTAAAAAAGTGTAAATGACACATTACAGGACAGAGATTTGCCTATATTGTTCCCTAATTTCTGACAGTGTAATAAACATTTCATTACAGGATCTGACCACAGTTCTTACAATTATTGATGTTCAAATGCATCTACTATTAGAAAAAATCAAAAGTATAATCTAATGATGCTAAATGTCACCTTGAGATTTAACTTAAATGCCAATTATAGTCTATGAACTTTATGTACTACGATATATATATATATTTTTTTAAGTACTCGCTTTATTATTTCAATTAAACTATATTTGTCATTAAAAAAATAAGTATACCACAAGTAAACCACAGACCAGATTACATGAATCAATGCAAACATGAATTTATTTTTAGGTATGGAATATTTATTTATTTTGGTATTTACAATCCCCAATGTTTCTTACCTGAGCCATAAAGCATAGCTAGCATAATAGAAGATATCCAAGCAGTGTCACTGTAACCACAGCCAAAGTCTCGCATCAGTGCTTTAAAGTACACACTAATCGCTTTGGGAAATGCATAGGAAAAGCCAGTAATTACAAAGCCACCAAGAAGTACAATCCAACCCCATCCTCCATCTGGTGGATCCATGCTCTCCCCGTACTACACCAGAAACCACTGATCTTTAGCTTGCAGTACTTCCTGCAGAATAAATAGAAATCATGAAATTCCATATGGACATCAAACCTTTGTATTTAAAATATAAAAAACTACACTTCATAGGAATGACATATATTCAGTAGTTCTGTAGTGGGATCCATAGGACAGCAAATGAATTATGTCCGCATTTTTGTACAGTCACATAGAATTACTTACATTGTTACTTTACATTATTTTATTTTTAGTTGTTTTTGTTACACATGAATCAAATCACAATAGCAATTTCTCTCTGTAATCTCTTGAGGCATGTGAGTTGTTAATGCTTTCCCTTTAAAGAGGCCTGATTTATGCACAATTAATCATTGCTGTTAACTTATTACAAATTGTCATTACAAGATTGCATTTGTTAGTGCAATACTGACAGTATTAACAAAAAAAGTAAAAAAAATCCTTCCTCAAAAATTAAACATTAAAACATTATTTAGAGTAAGTATAAGGTATAATTCTAGTTTAATTTAGTTATTGAATAATAAGTGGTTGCCACTTTGCGAACATGCAAATTTAAAAGCAAATATAGGAACCTTAACATCTAGACAGAAATCACACTAAAAGGAAAAAAAAAGACATTACTTACCAAACAAGAACAAAACAGGAAAACCTATTAAATCACATCTTGTTTTTTCTTATCTGAGCTTATTCCTACAAATCAGCTTCCACACATTTGCTCCTCCTGTCACTCCACCCATTCAATTCCAGCATCTCTAATATGCTGTTATATAACAGTTTAAATTAAAACAGCATTTACTTAAAAGGAAATAAAAGTATTTTGTAAGGTTGTTTGAGGTTTCACATTTAAAATGTTTACTATGAACGATTAGACAGTAATAGTATTAATATGCATGATGCTTTAATGTTAGTATTTTTGGAATATTTTGGCATTCTAACAACACTGGCATTACAATTAAACACTTTAAAAAGTTGGAATCATAAAGTCATCCCTCATATTGCTTTTAGATTATTACTGTATTTTTAAAATTACATGTCATGTTAGTACAGTTTGTAACTGTGGTCATGATACTGATCATTACACAATTTATACACTGGTGTCCTGCACTGTTTGCGTGGCCCAGCAACTCTAGGAGGAGTGCCCGCTTGGTCCTTACAAGGTTTTTGCCTAAAAAAACAATGACAAATAACAAAACCAAGTTTTCTTTGCCACGGTTGCTTTTTCTCACTCTTTGGAATTTCAAGTTTTGAAAACTGTGAAGCTGCTATGAGGCATGTAATTTGTCCTGTGTTGTTCAACTGAGGTTGGATTGGATAATGATCAGGTTTGATAATTCTATAGTGTGGATGTTTTTTTCCTTTACCACTGACTTGTGTTGCTCTTATTTGTTGGTGCCTTTGGATAAAAGCGTCTGCTAAATGACTAAATGTAATTATAATCCATTTAACTGTTGTGAGGCCTATTACGTTTTTCAATATTATGTCCTGGTACATAAAAGCATAGAAGTTTTTTTATATTATTATATATATTTATTTGGGCGGCTTTGTGGTTAGCATGTTCGCCTCTCAGCGTTAGGAATTCCCGGTTCGAATCCCCATCTGGGTGGAGTTTCCATGTTCTCTCCATGTCTGCGTGGGTTTCCTCCGGGTTCTCCGGTTTCCTCCCACAGTCCAAAAACATGGATCAAGTCAATGGAATTCTCAAAATTCCCCCATATAGAGTGTCTCTGTGTGATTGAGTGTGTGCTCAGAGATGGATTGGTGTCCTGTCCTGGATCTATCTGCCCAGCGCTCAAGACGTTCTCCCCTGGATGGGCATGGGGAACCCCCCCGGGACCATATAGAGGATAAAGCGGGAGATAATGAATGAATACATATTTATTTTCTTTGTACATGACTGTACAAGTCACTGTGGAATCACACAGCTTAACTTGAGGTGTTTTAGATATTAGAAACAATGTATGAATTGTACATTGTTAATTAACTTCTAACAACCGAGCAACTTCATGCTGCATATTCTGTAAATTGGTGTGCTAGTGGTGTGAATTTTTTTCACCATAACACTGACACCACATGCAAATTAACTTAAACAAATTTTTGCGGAACTTTTGAGGAAACACACATTAAATTGGATATGCAAATAAGCCAAGCAAACACTCTGGTTTGATTTTCACGTCTGTCTGATTTAAATTTATGATTTAAAGAGGGGGCAAGATGGTGGCTTAGTGGTTAGCACGTTCGCCTCTCAGCGCTAGGGATTCCTGGTTTGAATCTCAATCTGGGTGGAGTTTCCATGTTCTCCCCATGCCTGCGTGGGTTTCCTCTGGGTCTTTGGATTCCTAACACAGTCCAAAAACATGGATCAAGGTCAATTGAAGTCTGCAAATTGCCCCATATAGAGTGTGTTTGTCTGTGTGAGTGTGTGCCCAGCGAGAGATTGGCACCCTGTCCTGGGTGTATCTGCCCAGCGCCCAAAACGTTCACCCCTTGATGGGCATGGGGAACCCCCTCGTGAGCCTAGTACAGGATAAAGTGGAAAATAATGGATGGATTTAATGACGAACTATGAACTTTTTTTGAAGTTAAAAATGGTTACTACTCCTATTATTCTTATAGTTTGAGACATGACTAGAGGGACCCATATACTTCCTCAAGAAAGTAAGTGAAGATTTCCAATAGTTTTTGTTGACAAATGACCTTTAAACAAATTGTTGTATTTCAAGTTACTGAAAAAAATGTAGAATTATTAGTATATATGTTTGCAGTTTATTTTATGACATCAGCACTAACCCTTTGAATCCTTTCTGTAATTCTAGGTCTAATTCTAGGATTTTGTACGTGCCTCTTACCACATTATGAAATCCCCATAAACCTTTTAGCACATTTTGGAACACACATTACCTAAATAATCTTCTTTTCAAGAGAGAAAAAAAGGGGAAATTGTTCTTTCCGCATGTGGCACGATGCACAGCTACTTTGGGGCATAATGAAACTTCAGAAATTCTAAGCATGCTGCTTTGGATCAACAAGTAAAGATTAATGTAATAAAACTGTGCAATCAAACAACAGTTCAATACCAATGTCTTTGGCTTTTTTGAACCAAGTGTAAAACATGTTTTTTCTCTCAGACGCGAGTTCTCATGTTTTTTTCTTACAATAAATACTCACACATTAACTAGGTACATTTGAGCAACTCTTTTTGTGGATCCATCTTCATCATTTGACAGAGTCATAATAATACTTAAAATACTACAATATATATGATCATATAAAACATATGCTGTATGTCGCTTTAGTATAAGGAAGTGTGAAAACAAAACATTAGGGAATGTGTGAATGTGAGATTTGTATGCAAATTGAATACGAACAGGAAATAAAAATACACATGTGTGTATATATATATATATATATATATATATATATATATATATATATATATATATATAAACTGTATCTATGATGTGTTACTTTTCCAAAATTCATTTATTCATTATCTCCCGCTTATCCTCTATTAGGGTCGCGGTGGGGTTCCCCATGCCCATCCAGGGGAGAACGTCTCGGGCGCTGGGCAGATAGACCCAGGACAGGGCGCCAATCCATCGCTGGGCACACACTCACTAACACAGACACACTCTATAGTGGGCAATTTTTTTGAGAATTCAATTAACTTGATCCATGTTTTTGGACTGTGGGAGGAAACCGGAGAACCCGGAGGAAACCCACGCAGACACGGGGAGAACATGGAAACTCCACCCAGATGGGGATTCGAACCGGGAATCCCTAGCGCTGAGAGGCGAACGTGCTAACCACTAAGCCACCGTGCCGCCTACTTTTCCAAAGTCTTTATTTTATAAACAAAAGTACCTTTTTTATGTTTTCACAAAGTAAATTAAGGTTTAACATATAAACAACCAATTTTTCCACAGTCATAGGCCAATTTAGTATTACCAGTTTATTTACCAACCTGTCATGCAGACACAAGTAGAACATGCTAGTTTCGGAAAAGAACCTCCTCATCTTGCAATAAATAAGCACTAATCACTGTTCCACTATGCCACCTTCAAGACTGGGTCTTAAAGCATCATTCGTCAAAGGAAATGTCTGTCTTATCAAAGATGGATCACGGCTCATTGCTTTGTTGAACAGTTCATAACAGTATTGTTGAAAAATCTTAAAAGCACAATTCTTCTTTCAAGAATGCAAAGAACATAACTTGGAGAAATTTAATTCTGGGTAAGACAAGGCTAAAGACTGAGTGGGGCATTACATTTTAATAACTCACATATCTTCTCATATTTACTCATTATTTGTTTGATAAATACATTTTCATCCATTAAAAAAATCTGTTTTACAGTTTTTTACTACTGAAAAAGAAATAAAAATCCCTCGATGACAGAAAATATATTACTTCTTTTTTCTGTAATTATTCTTCATCTCTTCAAATTCTTTCTGTATTAAATGTGACTCTGCAGTGGCCTCAGACAGCTAAAAACAAATTGAAGATGTTTTTAATTATTTGATTCAATGATAGTAAAGCTTTGGATAAACTATTTAAAAAATACAAAACAATATGATAACATTTTGTGAAACTTACCATATCTAACAAAAGTTCGATTTTAAGCTTTAGAAGATTATTCTCTTCTTGTAACTGCAGATTTCTCTTCTTTAGTTTCTGTACTTCCTTGCGTGACACATTACCTCCAGACTCTATTACAAATAACAAATGAAAATTGTGAAACAGAGAAAAAGAGGTTAACCATTCTGCAATTGTTATTATCAAAAGTTGACTTTTTTTTTTTTTTTTTTACCAACAATCCATTGTCCTTCTTCAAATTTAAAGCTTTGACCACCAATATTCATTACAGGGGCTCCATATTCGGGACCTAACTCTATTGCATGGGTGGAAGGATCAAGCTGTATGACAACAAATGCATTATTTCAAATATTGCTGAATAATATCAGATCTTTTCAGATCTCTCTAAATGATATTGTTGTTAAAAACACATTTGTTAATGCTGGGGTCAGGAAGATTTTACTCACCAATTGAAGGCTGGAACAGGAGTCTGATTTTCGTGGTGGTGTGCTCTTCGGGCTAAATATGTTGCCGAACAGGGGCATTTTAAACACTCTTTCTCTCTCTTTAGGAACAAAATACAAATAAGAATCCCAAATAAGATATATTGTACAGAAAGTTTTATACACACTGCATACAGTCACACTAGTCGTTAAATCGTCGATAATTTACTGTAAAAGAATCTGAATAAAGTTGTAATAACTGCGTCATTTTAACAAAGTCTTTGTTTAAATTTGAGCTCGTATTTGGCAGATTTGAATGAATAATTAGCTACAAAGCTAGTTACGTTTGACAAGTAAAGTCAGAAAGTTGGCATCAAACTACCTTGCGTCCGTGTTTTAACGAATATTACGTTAATGATCTGAGCAAATATTTAGTTTAGTATATTTAGTAAGTCTGAACGCTGATTATGCTTAGCTTTCTTTGTTTGTGATGTCTGCTAAATAAAACTTCCGGCTACTTCCGGTGGTGCTTAGCAACAGCAGAAACGTTATTAAAGCTGCTAAAAGTCCTAGCCAACGTATTAACATTAATCATATTGTAAACTTTATGTTTACGACATTAAAACGTGTAATAAAATCTGAATTCTGAGAAACCTTTGCCTTTTTCCTTCTTAGTAGTGGAAATAGTCTTCTGTACATGTGCATTCACAGTTGTGTTTTATTTATTACTTTAATATTACGAATATATATTTTTACACGTATTTGGGACATGACCCTCCTGATTTGCTTCCACATTTGACAATAACACCTTTTATTTTAAACCACACAAAGCTTGAAGCAAAGTTGTCTAATTCATTCATTCATTATCTCCCGGGGACATGGATTTATTTGTCCTGTTCAAGGAGGAGATGATATTTTTGTGCACATATCGGAGTGAGTAGACATTTTGCCTTATATATATATATATATATATATATATATATATATATATATATATATATATATATATATATATATTCATTCATTCATTATCTCCTGCTTTATCCTCTATTATGGTCGCGGTGGGGTTCCCTATGCCCATCCAGGGGAGAACATCTCGGGCGCTGGGCAGATAGACCCAGGACAGGGCGCCAATCCATCGCTGGGCACACACTCACACACACACTCTATATGGGGCAATTTGGAAAATTCAATTGACCTGATCCATGTTTTTGGATTGTGGGAGGAAACTGGAGAACCCGGAGGAAACCCACGCGGACACGGGGAGAACATGGAAACTCCATCCAGATGGGGATTCGAACCGGGAATCCCTAGTGCTGAGAGGCAAACGTGCTAACCACTAAGCCACCGTGCCGCCCAGCAAAGTTGTCTAATATGGCATGAAATTTCTCACTTGCATAACTTAACAGTTGGTGAGTTGTTGCTCAACATGTAATGCCAACCCACATGTGGCACTAAACAATAAAAGAAAGATCCAGCCAAATGTGAAATAGTCAGCTATTTTCTTCTAACATTCACTAGACATTCATTACTGCATTTGTGACGTCATGACTTTAGTATGATAGTAGTAATAGTAGCAAATCGTGCAGTGTTGTTTGTGGAGGTTTGGCTAAATTTAATTATTTTACCCAAGCTCACATTTTTTTGTACTTTTAATTTTAATTGGTGGTCAGTTTAACTTACACATTGCTGTATATTGTTTAATAATCTCAGTAAAGATGATTCCCTGTGTGCTGATTATGCAGCGTCCTCTACTGGACTAGCTTGTAGGTGTCTTTCTTTCTGAACTGGCTTTAGGACCCTGCAGGTCGCTTGTAACGTGTGACGGTTTGTTCTAATAATAACGAATCAGCAGTGCAATGGTTTAGCTCTCTCCGATTTTAAGATGACAGCACAAGTATTATTGTCAAAACTGATTAGGTTTATTCTTGAGCTTGTACCTTTGTAACTTAGTACATAACCGTACACCCAACCGTAAGAACTGTAATAACACAACATAAATATACACAAACAAATGTACAATGAGTAATTACTACATTGTACACTATTAGTGCTACTTATTCAGTACGAATATACTCTCAGTCTTAGGAATGAACATTTGCTTGTAACCACACCAATTTACATTTTGAATTAGAACCACAAAATTACATATCAATTCACCTTAATACTAGAAAAGGTAATAAATTTTACATAAACACAAATAGTATGCAAACCTCATTGGCTGCATTAAATATCAAAGAGAGCATATGGCTACATGCTTTTTGTTTCTTGACACCTTAAGAAACACTTTAACCCTTAATTCTAACTTTGGAACTTTTCAAGCTTTGGAACTTCAGAAAAACAATAAAGAGACAGGAACTTTAAAGAGACAGGAACCATAAAATATAAAAAACTATATAAACTGCTCAAGTAGGCAGTAACAAAAGGTGATTAATTTTAGAGTGGGATACTCGGTACATGATGTTCCTGGATCGGGAGTTTATTTGTTAGCAGCAAGTTTAGTCGATGGTTTATTACAAAATCAAGGGCGCATGAATGTGCAGTGAGCATTGAATTTCGAGATTACGCTGTGGTGTAGATTGATAATCTGTAATCTAACAGCTCTGATGCCACAGTCGTTTGCTAAGATAGCATCAATGTTAGCTCCTGTGCTCTCAGGCCCGACCGGGAGACTGTGGTCTTTCATACGATCCGTGGGCAGCACACTATGGCTGTTTAGTGTTCAGTTGTTGTTACTTAGAAGTAAATATTGTACTTGAAGTAATCCATGTTGGTTAATTACACCTTGTGGGGTCAACAGCTGGTATTCGGTTTCCTCAATTAGTATGAAATCCTAAAGACTTTGGATTCCAGTCCAAGTCTAGACTGATGATTATAAGCAACTCACTCTCTAAGGTCTTCAGACAGTGCTATTTGCCTACAGCAGTACTGCATTGCTTATTTGGTGTAAAAATTCTTAATAAAAGTCTTTTTTTATACAGTAAATACTCACCCAATTGATATTTTGAAACACCTTCAAATTTACTGCTAGCCAGTAAGGCAGGGGTGCCCACACTTTTCTGGCCCGAGATTTTCCATCGGACAGGTCATCGAGATCTACCAGGGTTAATCTTTTTTTTTTTTTTTTACTTTTATATTGAAACCTGTTTGCAACATCATGTTAGCATTGTCAAATCAGCATAGAAAAGACAGCTTCAGATTGCAATTTTCACTGAATTGCTCTTTTATTAAACACATTCCACATTCTTTATTTTAGAATACCCAAACGACCAAACACACAGTATCCAGCAAAAAAAAAAGGGGGGGGGGGGGCACAGAAATATTTACTCATTATTTGTTTAGTAAATACTTTTTCATCCATTGATTTTAAAAATGTTTTTGAATTTATTTTATTTTACTCTTTTTTACAAGGCGGCACGGTGGCTTAGTGGTTAGCACATTCGCCTCTCAGCGCTAGGGATTCCCGGTTCGAATCCCCATCTGGGTGGAGTTTCCATGTTCTCCCCGTGTCTGCGTGGGTTTCCTCCGGGTTCTCCGGTTTCTTCCCACAGTCCAAAAACATGGATCAAGTTAATTGAATTCTCAAAATTGCCCAATTTAGAGTGTGTATGTGTGAGTGAGTGTGTGCCCAGCGATGGATTGGCGCC
>JAFMOD010000271.1:3830712-3879666 GCA_019802435.1 Corydoras maculifer
TTAATGCATCACTGACACTTACTCACAGTTTGATGCATCACTGACACTCACTCACAGTTTAATGCATCACTGACACTCACTCACTCACAGTTTAATGCATCACTGACATTCACTCACTCACAGTTTAATGTATCACTGACACTCACTCACTCAGTTTAATGCATCACTGACACTCACTCACTCACTCACTCACTCACTTACAGTTTAATGCATCACTGACACTCACAGTTTAATGCATAACTGACATTCACTCACTCACAGTTTAATGTATCACTGACACTCACTCACTCAGTTTAATGCATCACTGACACTCACTCACTCACTCACTCACAGTTTAATGCATCACTGACACTCACAGTTTAATGCATAACTGACATTCACTCACTCAGTTTAATGCATCACTGACACTCACTCACAGTTTAATGCATCACTGACACTTACTCACTCACAGTTTAATGCATCACTGACACTCACTCACTCACAGTTTAATGCATCTAGTACAAGCGGCAAGTTTCTTTTCCAAACCATGGGTTTTTCTATTTTTTTAATCTTTATTGATCTCAACACAGTCACTCAGTCACAGTCAATTATTTAAACTATTAAACTGTGTGTTATGTTAATCACAACAGTAAATCTGCTTTGGGTTACCGTTATATATTTTTTCGTTCAAATAATATGACAAAGCATTGTATATAGTATCTACTTGTAGTGATATTAATTGTAAATTACAATGTGTAAATTAAATTATTTTAATAATATAATGCACGGCGGCACGGTGGCTTAGTGGTTAGCACGTTCGCCTCTCAGCGCTAGGGATTTCCGGTTCGAATCTCCATCTGGGTGGAGTTTCCATGTTCTCCCCGTGTCTGCGTGGGTTTCCTCCGAGTTCTCCGGTTTCCTCCCACAGTCCAAACACATGGATCAAGTTAATTGAATTCTCAAAAAAAAAAAATTGCCCCCTATAGAGTGTGTCCGTGTGAGTGAGTGTGTGCCCAGCGATGGATTGGCGCCCTGTCCTGGGTCTGTCTGCCCAGCGCCCGAGACGTTCTCCCATGGATGGGCATGGGGGAACCCCACCGCAACCCTAGTAGAGGATAAGCGGGAGATAATGAATGAATATAATGCACTTCATAATTGTTAACTTAGTCCCTTGGTAGTTTTCACCACCGGCCAGAGCAAGATATGTTATTCTATACTACACAATTTGGCATCTAAATCAGAATCAGAATACTTTCCTGGGGAAAATTGCAGAAACATATACTATAGTATAGCTTAAGCATGTTTGTAAATAAACGAATTACCAAAGTACACAAATAATTTTTAAAATGAAAAAAACTTGAGGGTGGCACGGTGGCTCAGTGGTTAGCACGTTCAAATCCCAATCTGGGTGGAGTTTCCATGTGGGTTTCCTCCGGGTTCTTTGGTTTCCTACCACACTCTAAAATCATGGATCAAGGTCAATTGAATTCTCCAAATTACACCATATAGTGTGTTTGTGTGTATGTCTGTGTGAGTGAGTGTGTGCCCAGCGATAGATTGATGCTCTGTCCTGGGTGTATCTGCCCAGCGCCCGAGACGCTCTCCCATGGATGGGCATGGGGATGCCCCTCTCGACCCTATAGGATAAAGAAGTAGATGATGGATGGATATTGTAAAACTTTATGTTTACGACATTAAAATGTGTAGTACAATAAAGTCTGGATTCTGAGAAACTTTTGCCTTTTTTCCTTCTTAGTGGTGGAAATGGTCTTCTGTATACGGGTATTCACGTGCAGGTGTAGTTTTATTTATTACTTTAATATTTGGGACATGACCCTCCAGATCTGCTTCCATATTTAACCATAGCAGCATTTTGTTTTAGTGTTGGGAATAATAAAATGTTGGATCAGAGGCTTCGGTAAAGATTATAACAAGTTGTTTGTAAATATTTTAAAACACACAAAGCTTTAAGCAAAGTTGGCTAATATGGCACGAAATTTTTCCCTTGCATAACTTGTAGCCCACATGTGGCACTAAGCAATAAAAGGAAGATCAAGCCAAATGTGAAATAGTCAGCTATTTTTTATTTTATTTCTTTATTTGCACATTTTCTTCTAACATTCTCTAGACATTCATTACTGCATCCGTGATGCCATGACTTCAGTAGATAGATAGATAGATAGATAGATAGATAGATAGATAGATAGATAGATAGATAGATAGATAGATAGATAGATAGATAGATAGATAGATAGATAGATAGATAGATAGATAGATAGATAGATAGATCAAAGAGAGGAGTTAGTAAAGCCCTTCTATTACATCGTTTAATGATGTCATCTAAGCATGCTTTTAACCGCTACTCGATCTTAAGCAAATAGTAGCAAACCTTGGAGTGTTGTTTTGGAAAGTTTGGCTAAATTTAATTATTTTAACCAAACTCTGCATTTTTTTTTTTGTTGTAATTTTTCTTAATTGGTTGTCAGTTTAACTTACACGTTGCTGTATATTGTTTAATAATCTCAGTAAAGATGATTCCCTGTGTGATGATTATGCAGCGTCCTCTACTGGACTAGTTTGTAGGTGTCTTTGTTCCCGACTAGCTTTAGGACCCTGCAGGTCGCTCCCCTTCGGCTCAGTCAGTTTAACTTGGGCACAACTTGGAGAAAATCGACGGCGAAGTATCACATGTTTCGTCTACAGCCTGCAACCTTCATTCGAGACGATCGGGCGTTTTAAAAGCATGCTATAAACCAGATAAACAGCAAGAAACACGCGCAGTACGTCCGGCTCCAGTTTTGCACGGTGTTGACTGCTGTCTGAAATAGACTGGAAGTGAAAACGATTCGCCCTCGATGGGTGAGCTAGCTTATGTTCACAAAAACACAGCGCTGTTATCATTAACCTTCTGTTCACGGTGTTATATCGCACTTGTAACGTCTAGTCGTTTGTTTTAATAATAACGAATCAGCAGTACAAAGGTATGATTAAAGTTAGAGTGGGATACTCGGTACATGATGTTCCTGGCTCGGGAGTTTATTTGTTAGCAGCGAGGCTTCCTTGCTCATTTAGTCGATTGTTTATTATAAAATCAAGGACGCATAAATGTGCAGTGAGCATTGACTTTTGGGATTACTCTGTGGATTAGTAGATTGATAATCTGTAATCTAACAGCTCCGATGCCGCAGTCGGATGCTAAGCTAACATCAGTGTTAGCTCCTGCGCTCTCAGGCCCGACCGGGAGACTGTGGGATAATATATCTGTGTTCCGTCCGACGAAAACGTTGTACATGTTTCAATTTATCAGAGAATATTGCAAAGAAAAAGCAGGATGACCTGATATCTCTTAAAATGTCAGAGTTTATAAACAATTGGTTGTTTATCAATCTGTATATAGCAGATATTTTTGTTCAAAAGCTGTAATTGTATTACTGGATGACGTACAGAAGATGTGCGTCGTGTTGAAAGTTATCACTTATTCCATTTGGTTTAGTCTAAAATACAATTTTGTCATATACAGTTCTTTTTTGCTCTTGAAACTTCAAGTAGAAATCTTAAACTAAATGTTCTGTATTTTGGCTTGAAAGTAAGATGCTAGTCAGTAGAAAGACACCTGAAAATCAAACTATGATTTATTTACTACATTTTACCCTAAAGTGCCTTTAACGCTTAACTGTCATACTTGTTTAATGTTTTGTAGTGTGGCATATTCGTTTGTGCTAACAGGTGTGAGGAGGTGATTTATGATGGAAAAACAATCTGGTGTTTTTACTATCAGGACCCTGGTGTGTTTGTATTTACCATGATGCTGTATTTACATTACTTTCATTAAAAAAAAAAACTTGTTTACTACACATTTTGGATTATCCATAGCTTTACATTTTTCTGTTTTTTTTTTTAAAAATTTATAAAATACACATAACCTCTTTAAAAGTAATTTTGATGTGGTCATACCGTCCTAATTGCATTCCAGGGGTCCCTGTTCAGTGTTCCCAACTCCTTAGTAAAGAAAGATATAGTTGCTACAAGTAAACTAAACTATTTTTTATAAACCCTTTTCTGTCCACAGAGTATACTGGAATGTTTCCAACAACATTGGAACATTTAAAAGTGGTGGATCTCATAAAGAAACATTAGAATGTTAGATAATTTGCGTTTAGACAAGCTCAGAACGCGCTTGCAAATTGACAAATTATCATTTAAGATCAAACAAATAAGTTAAAGTAAGAGAAATGTGTCTTAACACGGAAACTTTAGACTGAGATATATTGTTTGTTTATAAATACAGGCAGTGTTGGGCAAGCTACTTGTAAAATGTAGTGAGCTAAGCAATTAGTCAACAATAAAGGAAGCTTCACTACACAAAATGATGCTGACAACAGTTTGAATTTTAGATTGCAAAGCACACATTCAAAAAAATATTTTTTTTCTGAGGACAGAAATTAAAGAATGTGTGTTCACTTTAGAGTCTCCAATAACACCAGAAAAAGTTGCTCGATTTGGCGCTAGTCGCTTTTTAACATTAGTCGCTAGAGGGTCTGAAAAGTCGCCAAGTTCACCTTATTCAGTTTTCATATTCTAGAATAGGATGCTTGGTTATAACTTTATAGATCAGCAACCTTAGATACTTGCTTCTATCTCTGTCATTTAACAAGTTCATATAAAGTCATTGGTATACATTATACATTCTTTTTCTTTTTACCATACACAGGAGTGTCCCCCTCACACATCCTACATTCACTGCCTTTGATTCAATAAAACAGCAAAGCTTGTTTCTGGGAGCACATCATAGAAATCTGTGGTTCTGTCAGACAGTAAACAGTAGGTTTAGCCTGCTAGTGGATGAAATGGTAACTACCAACTACTGACAGGTCTGATGTTTTATTTTTAATATGGTCACTGATTGTCTGTTGATAGTCATTGATTTTCATCCTTCCTTTTTTTTAGTCATGGATCCTGAAAGACAGAAACGTAAAGAAGAAATAGAGAAAGCCCTGGGATTTATTCAGTATGTTGTATTGTTACTTACTGCTTTTATTTTTGTTTTCTAGTAAAACTTATCTAACTGCTTGCTTTTTTTGTTCTAGGTCATCTCTGCCTTTTCCCAATCCTGAGTCTTATGAGGTCAATATGAACTATTATTTAACTGCTTTGTCTTATGTATGCAACTGTTTAATTGGTTATTTTTTATTTTTGTTTTGAGTATGTATCCACTGTTTCTATTCACAGCCATTTCTGACTCATCTGGTGTGCAACTTACTGGATGAAGGTAACACAGTTTTTCGTGATGGAGACTGGAGTCAAGCAGCTACACATTATAGTGAAGGTGTAAATGTAGCCCGCTATGCACAGTCAGAAGCACTCGTGATCCCTGCAGAACTGCTAGAAAGTCTGTATGTTAACAGAGCAGCAGCACATTATTACCTTGTAAGTGTACTCATGTTCCTTACTCCATGTTACAAAAGTTAAGTCAACCAATTACATTGTAATCACTTTCTATTTGTATATACATCTTTGTTCTTTGATGGCAAACTTTGGTCTTGTCTTTGCTCGTTTTTTAAGGGGGAATTTGAGCGTGGGCTGCAGGATTGTGACAGTGCACTATGTATGTCTGAGGGCAGTCGAAGAGCTCTTTACAGAAAGGCACTGTGTCTGAGAGAGCTGGGGCGTCTGAGAGAAGCCTATGAGTGTGGAACTGGGTGTTTACTTACTGCCCCTAATGTGAGTTACCATAACATCATGTGTTTGTGTTTATGGTTTATGGATCAGTGTAAATATTCCACATTGTTAATTTGTTAGTGTGTGGTGTGTGTATATATATATATATATTATTTTTTTTATTTTTTTTATTTAGGACAGGCAAGTCGGTGAGTTGGCCAAGGACCTTGCCAGCAAATTAGGTTTAAAAATCCGCAAGGCCTACGTCAGCTCCCAGGTGTGTAAAATCAAGGATAACATTACAGGACTTATTAGTCTGTAGTATATTTTTTGATTTTTAATTGCTCTTTGATATGTCTAGGTGGAGTCTACATCTTCTACACCAGCCAGTAATGGAGAAAAAAGTCCTTCCACAGGGGAAGTAAGTTTAATACTGCATGGATGAGTGAATATTTAATTGATCCTGTTGTGTTTTTAAAACTAAATTTGTTTCTATTTTTTTAGACGTCATCAAACGGTCTTGAATCTTTGACAGATATTGGGTCAGGTACAGCTGATTTTTATTTGCTATATTTCTGTCCATGTTGTGTAATTCATATATACAATGTTAAAACTTACTCCATATTTTTAAACACAGACATGACAAGTGCTCAGTGCATCCCTGCTCCTTTGGCTACCCCAATTCCAGTTAGTGATGACCCCACAATCCCTTCTTTGAGCCCTGTGTTAACCCAGGACACACCTGAGAGCCCTAGTCAAGGTTCCACTGGACGTGTACAGTATTCTGTTCCCGAGTCTGAGGATATGGGTGAATGTGTGATGAATCCAGATCTAGACAGCATGTTGGAAAAAGGAGCAGAAGTCACTGTGGTAAGTCAGTGGTATTTAATATTGCATTCAAAATGCTTAGATCATAAAAATGTTGTTTTATCATTAATTATTGGTACTATTTTGTACTTTTTCATTTTCTGTATTATTGTTAACTCTGCCGTAAGTGGTTTATTAAAGAAAAAACTAGGGTGGCCAATGATGGCGTACCATCATTCTACCTTTGTACGTAAGCTGACCTACTTGCCCAAATGAAACTGTGTTTCCTTATCATTATTTTGGTAAGCAGAGAATTAGCATTTTTTTATTGGGTTTAAGTGTGATCTTCTTTTGGAATTTTATGTTTCCTCATTTAAAAAAAAAAACATTTTGCTTTTGATTTTTGTTTTGCTTATAAAAGTTATGACACCTTTCTAATTAAAGTCAAGCCCATAATACTACCACCATTGCTTTAAAGATGAAAAAGAGTTGTTTTGATGTCAAACCATAATGCCCATTTAACTAACCAATTGTCTTCAAACAATTTCAAACAATTAACTGTACTATAGTCACAATTGAAAAGTTTTATTTTTGAAGCTGAAGTGCTTTAGACGAGTCATGCACAGTGTTTTTATTTTACAGTGTGTCTTATGCTATAGTTTTATAGGGGGAGTGATAGCTCAGTGGTCAGGGCGTTGGACTATCAATCTGAAGATTGGCGGTTCAAATCCCAGGTCCCCTGAAGTTACCAATGTGGGTACTTGAGCAAGACCCTTAATCCTCATTGCTCCAGGGTTGTTGTGTTTAACCCCGTTCTCACTTTGTAAGTCGCTTTGGATAAAAGCGTCTGCTAAATAACCAAATGTAAATGTAATTGTCTTATGCTATAGTAATATATATGCGCACATGGATACTTTGAGTGTTTAATAAGTTAAGAAGTAGGTTTTTTTAATATCAGATCGATTTAAAACATAAGTAAAATCTAACTTTTCCTCTCTTCTGCTTATATTTTTGATTAGAACCCTGTTCAGGGGGCCATTCCCACTAACCTTCCAAATACAGCTGTTGCATTGCGCCCTGCGTACCCCTCTGGTCTCCCAGCCTCTCCATCTGCGCTTAGTTCTTCATATTTTGGCTCTGCTGTCGGTTCCCTGGCTCAGCTGGACTCTTTCTCAGCACTTGGGCAGAGTGAAAGTTCCCCACAAACCATGGAGTCTCTTCTTCCTTTTACTGCTGGAGCTGCAGACTCTGCTGGCAGGGCCAGAGCAGAATCACTTGGCAGTCAAGGACTTGACTCGCTTTCTGAGTACACTTTACCTGGTAATTCCATGTTTTATTTCATAGAATATGTTTATTGTAAAATTCATTTAACATTTAATGAATTGTGCTGACTGAAAAATGGAATGTAAATTTTTATTAGTTAAAGTTTTACTTCATGATATGACTTTTTTGTGTGATCCAATCAGGAGGAAGGGTGTCTACCAGTTTTATTCCTGGATTACGGAACCACAGTGCCATTCACTCTGTACGGAGTGCCACATTTATCACTTTTATGTATTGAATTCTAAGCAATGTTTTTTGTCTGCTGTATGAAAACTTCTTTTCATCTGCCTTTTTACAGAATGGCTCAGCTGCTACAAACCTGTCCTTGTTGTCCCAGAATCCATTGGCTGCCACTCATGAGTTTCGACAGGCTTGTCATGCTTGCTATAGTCGCATAGGTAGGCTACTGTTTGAGCTTTGAACTGAAGATTCAGCATGGTTCGCTTTTAGAGGCCTAATTAACCTGCTTCTGATGTAGGGCCTCGAGTCATGGATTATAAGTATCAGCCTGAAGCCGCTCATCGCTGTAAGAGAGATGTGCTGCTATGTCGGCTTAAGTCATCTGATGATACCGTTTGGAAGCGGATACGCCCACGTCCTGCTCGAAACAACTTTCTTGGAGCATTTGTTCTCTGCAAAGGTGCCTTTGTTACTTAAACCAGACTTAACAGTGTGTGTGTGTGTTGTATGCAAGTTAAAAGTTCACTTTAAGGCAATGTGTGTTTTTATGGAAAATAATTTTTAAATGAGTTATTTAGCTTTTTTTTCTAATAAATCTAGTGTTACCCTAACCCTAGTAATGCCTGGAGAATGGCATTACATACTATTATTATGTACACTGGGTATGATCATGCTTGTTAAACAGCAAGCAGATGTGCGAGCATGTGATGTGTGAATCAGTAAATAACTTTAAGGGAGATAAATTGCATTGTGGCTGATATTCAGCCTTAAAACAAAAGTAGGTGCCTGCATTATAATAAGTTTTCCCATCTTTTGAAGACCCTGCATTTGCAAACTCAAAAAGTCTCAAAGTTAGGGGCTCAAATTTTGTAATAGTATAGACACCAATTGTAAACATAACAGTGATGCATTTTAAAGTAAAAACTTATTAAAGCGTTTAAATTGTCTTCTCAAATGAAAAACGTTTATCCACACTAGTGAGTCATATGTTAATAAAATATGCATATGCTAGTGTAAATGTAGCTGCAACTACTTTGCAGTTGTTTGCCATATGACAGAAAAAAATAACAAAGTAGGAAAAATCAGTTCAAGAGTGCATTATAGAAGACCAATCTAAGTCCTTATCATTAAAAGCCAGTCTGAGAGCTAAACCTGTTTCTTTTAAATATTCTGCAGAGGTTTCAAAAGTCTCTATTTTAGAGTACCAGACACTGCAGTGGTGTTAATGTTGACATTGACTTAAATGTAGCAAGTTATTATTTTATTAGAAGCAATTTGCTCTGGAAAAAGTCTGAGTCAATTGCGTTAATAATTTGTTTATTTCCATGCAGAGGTACAGGAACGCCAGGAGTGCCAGTATGGGGAGAACTGTACCTTTGCCTATTGCCAGGAGGAAATTGATGTTTGGACCCAAGAGAGAAAAGGGGCTCTGAGTCGAGAACTACTATTTGATCCCTTGGGTACGAATGAGAGACGGGCACTTAGTGTCACTCGGCTGTTGCAGATTCATATGGGCATGTTCATGTTCCTCTGTGAGGTAGGCCATCAATGTACTACAGTAGCTTTTTCATGTCTGGACCATATATTATAATTTGTTTTTCACTGTTCTTGCTTTGAAGGAATGTTTTGACAGTAAGCCTCGTATCATAAGTAAGCGCAGCAAAGAGAACCTAGGTGTCTGCTCCAACCTTACTGCAAAACATCCTTTTGATGATAACAAGTAAGCTGTTTATTCCTCTGCATTGTTTTTTAATAGAATCTCAAAATAGTTTGGGCTGCAGTGGTATTTTCTCATGTTTGAACCAACACGTGTTTCTGTTTACTAGGTGCCTTGTGCATGTTGTTCGCTCGGCCAACGTGCGCTACAGTAAGATTCGTCCTCTGCATGCACTGTGCCAGTTTGATGTCTGCCGCCATGAAGTGCGCTACGGTTGCCAGCGTGAAGACAGCTGCTCTTTCGCTCACTCTGTTATTGAGCTTAAGTGCTGGGTGTTACAGCAGGACACTGGTACGTTTAATATGCTTTTCAAGCTGTTCAAGACAGCTTTTAATTCCCAATTGATTGATGAATCTCTAAATAAAAACTTGACTAACCAGCCTTAAGTACTCGTAGAATATATGAATAATAAATTCTGCAGTCCTTTTACTGAAAGAAGTTTTGAAATGATTAATGTATTATTTAAATCATGCTTAATTTTTACAGTGATATGTTGTATACCCTTTTCCACACCTTTGCATGGAAAACCCACTATGCTACCATGCCCCCAAAGTTTATAATAACCTAAAATATTCTGGGAGTCAGGGGAGGTTTGCTGTTTAAAAAATCTAGGGCAAAAGCTGTAGATGAGTGTACATGAGCATCAAACCTTGTCTTGTATCGTATTGTAATTGTATTGTTTTACGATTGAATAATCAAAATTATTAAGGAACTTAATTAGGGGGGGGGGGGGGGGGGGGGGGGGGGGGGGGGGGGGGGGGGGGGGGGGGGGGGGGGGGGGGGGGGGGGGGGGGGGGGGGGGGGGGGGGGGGGGGGGGGGCGGTGGCTTAGTGGTTAGCACGTTCGCCTCTCAGCGCTAGGGATTCCCGGTTCGAATCCCCATCTGGGTGGAGTTTCCATGTTCTCCCCGTGTCTGCGTGGGTTTCCTCCGGGTTCTCCGGTTTCCTCCCACAGTCCAAAAACATGGATCAAGTTAATTGAGTTCTCAAAATTGCCCTGTTTAGAGTGTGTCTGTGTGAGTGAGTGTGTGCCCAGCGATGGATTGGCGCCCTGTCTTGGTTCTATCTGCCCAGCGCCCGAGACGTTCTCCCCTGGATGGGCATGGGGAACCCCACCGCGACCCTAATAGAGGATAAGCGGAAGATAATGAATGAATGAACTTGATTAAGAAAAATTTCACATTTCAGCTTGTTTTTGGTAAAAATAGATTTTAGAATCTACATGCCAAATATTGAATCCAGACTGTTACCTAAAACTATCTATAATGACATGGGTGTGTGCAGAAGTACCCATGGCATTGGTCATCTGCATATATGTGAAGGTAACTGATTCATATTTTGGAAAAACATGTTCCCATTAAATTTGTCTTTTCCAAAAATGCTAAGTCTAATTCGGTCGAAGAATGTTATTTTTCTCTGTTTGTTAAAAAAAAAGATTTGGGTGAATGTACAGTTCATTCAAAACAAGTGGCTCTTGTTGAACTGTTGTATAAAAACATTTAAGCACTGTAGGTCATGTTATTGCAAATCACTACTGTAATTATGTAACCAAATCACAGTTTTGGTAATTTCTGATAACACACAACCTTGGATTTTCTTTTGCCTAATTGTCCAATTTATTATTGTTATTATTATTGAAATTAAAGTGGGTAAAAGCACAATATCCATTTTTAATGTACTATTGTTTTCTTGCTTATCTATAAATGCTGTTTATAAAATGTAATTTTACATGTGCTTTGTTTAGGTATCACACATGAGGAGATGGTACAGGAATCTAAAAGACATTGGCAGAGACTGGAACAGAATGCTCAGAGACAGAAGGTGAGTCCTTGTGTCTTAACTACAACAGCCAGTTTTTATTTGTAAATTTACTCTTGATGGCGGCACGGTGGCTTAGTGGTTTGCATGTTCGCCTCTCAGCTCTAGGGATTCCCGGTTCGAATCCCCATCTGGGTGGAGTTTCCATGTTCTCCCCATGTCTGCGTGGGTTTCCTCCGGGTTCTCCGGTTTCCTCCCACAAACATGGATCAAGTTAATTGAATTCTCAAAATTGCCCCGTTTAGAGTGAGTCTGTGTGAGTGAGTGTGTGCCCAGCGGTGAATTGGCGCCCTGTCCTGGGTCTATCTGCCCAGCGCCCGAGACGTTCTCCCCTGGATGGGCATGGGGAACCCCACCGCGACCCTAATAGAGGATAAGCGGGAGATAATGAATGAATTAATGAATTTACTCTTGTTTGTAAATCATATACAAGTTTTAATAACTTGACCACTCTGTTCTTTAAGCCAATGCATGTACCTCATCAGACCAGCAGCAATAGCACAGTCAGTAGAGATGGTGCTGGGTCTGGTGGAGGTGACTGTATAGGTGGCGGCATAGGTGGTGGAGGAACCTGCGGTCGTGGTAGAGGTCTTAACCTTAAGATGAAGTTTGTGTGCGGTCAGTGCTGGAGGGAGGGTCAAGTTAACGAGCCTGACAAGGCACTGAAATACTGTACTGCCAAAGCGAAACACAGGTGAGCTTACATAAGTCCTGATCGTATAAATACTGTGTTGATTTGTGTTGGAACATTTCCAATTAAAGTAAGGCATTATAGGACAAGTTACTTTAAGTATTTTAAGATTGTTTTGCATTCCTTCTACACAGACTACATTGTAAACATATGGTATATAAAAAGGGCTAATGGATTTTTAAAAAGATTTTACCAACAAAAAAATTATTATTGACTGTGATTTTGATTGCTTTTAACACAGATATTTAAAGTGTCAAGTGTTTCTGATACATAAAAAACCCTTAAAGTACATTTAAGTCTGTTGCTTACATTCATTCATTCATTATCTCCCGCTTATCCTCTATTAGGGTCGTGGTGGGGTTCCCCATGCCCATCCAGGGGAGAACGTCTCGGGCGCTGGGCAGATAGACCCAGGACAGGGTGCCAATCCATCGCTGGGAACACACTCACTCACACAGACACACTCTATAGGGGGCAATTTTCGAGAATTCAATTAACTTGTTCCATGTTTTTGGACTGTGGGAGGAAACCGGAGAACCCGGAGAAAACCCACGCAGACACGGGGAGAACATGGAAACTCCACCCAGATGGGGATTCGAACAGGGAATCCCTAGCGCTGAGAGGCGAATGTGCTAACCACTAAGCCACCGTGCCGCCATTGTTGCTTACATGATTTTAGTAAATGTACACAGATTTTTTTTTTAACTTTGTAGCAGATAAATCACATATTAAACTAAACTTATTTAGTGACTGAACATTTTGATTGCACATTTGTTTTAATTGGCAGCATATGAAGTATACAGAAATAATAAGGAATCACTTAATGGTAATTAAGAGGAAAAGACAGATAGATGAAGATAAACAGAGAGATAGATATAGATTATTTACTTTCCCCTGATACCCAGTAAAATTTTGAATCAATAAAATATGATTTATGTTTCGTAAAGTCTCCTGGAAACCAACACTGACACCTAGAATAGCAGCAGAACATGAGGTTACTATGGTACCTAATTGGATGGACCTAAATTGGTATGGTACCTAAATTGGATGTTAAAACCACACATTTGAGCAAATGGTCTACTTTATTGGTTGAATGTCAGCGTGGTGCCTTTTGGTACCTTAAGTGATTACAAAATATGTACTGCCATTGTATTCAACCCGATGTCTCTGCTTTATTACAGAAATGGCTCAAATATTTCTGCATTTGCATATTACCTCATTCTGCAAATTCATGAAGATTTTCCCCTCTGATTTTCACTGCAGTGCTGCCATACACTGTGAATCAATCAGGCATAATAGTGTCTTTAGTTATTCACCTTTTTGTTAATGGACAAGTTAATTTAAATCATTAAAATTGTTATTGTGATAGGAGATTTAGAAAAAAAAAAACTTGTAAAAAAATGTGACTGGATTTAAAATTGCAATTTCCAATCTGCAGCAACAGGGGGCCTTTTAAAGCAACAGTGTACCTGTTCAAAATGAACCAAAAGTAATTAGTTTAAACTTGAGCACTATCTGGTATGTGACTTATGTCTGTATTTAATCTTGAATCGTTTTTGTCTTCTGAGATCGGATGATCTTATCTGTGACATTGCAACATCAGTCTCAAAAGCCAGATCAGAATACACCTGTAACTTTAAAAATAAGTAATCATAAAAAATGTAAATATATAAAAATTCAGATTCTAGTTATTATATAAACAGTAAATACTGAATGGCCAATTTGTTAGAAACACCTGCCCTTTAATAATCGGTCCAACCAATGGCGGTTCCAATTGGACAGTTCAGCATATAGTACCTCATAAATTTAAGTGTTTTTCTTGGATCAGATTAGGTATACATCCAAAGAATAATGGCACATGAATGAAATTTGCATCAATAAGTGGTGGAAAGACATTTGTTCAGTTGAATTTCAGCACAATGTTTAATTTGGCACAAACAGTATAAATTTATACAGTTTCTCTTTTTAACTTTTAACTTGCACATTGATAATATATATTTTATTTTTTGCATAACTGTTTTTTTAAAGCCAATTTTTACTTACTGTGGAGATGTTGGAAAAAGAATTTCACTGCTGACTGTACCATGTATACGCATGTGACAAACTTGATTTGATTTTAATTAAAATGTTACTAATCATTACTCAAAAAAACAACTGTTCAAATATTGTAATTTTTGGTTACAGTGCAACTCGTGGATCAGGTTCTCAAATCTTTTATTTAGAATAAAGTACTTTTAACATTTATATCAAGATCTCGAACAGTCATCTGACATTTTTAAGTCCCCTATAAAAAGCATTCTTATTCATTTCTGATAATTCTTTTATTTTTAGCTGGACAAAAGAGCGTCGAGTATTGTTGGTGAAATCATTTGAGAAGAAAAAGTGGGTGGTTGTAAGACCACTGCCTTTTTCCCGCACCTACCCTCAGCAATATGATGTAAGTTTGAACCCAATCTGCTGTAATGTTGAGCAGATTTTAACAATGATATTTGTAATTATAAACTGTAATGGCAGTGAATTGCTATCATTACCCTGTTTGACTACATTAGACACTACCTAATTTAGTAACAAAGATAAAATCTTGATTTAAATCTCATTGTGTAGATGTGCGTTCATGTGATGAAACAGAAAAAGTGCCACTACATTGGAAACTGCTCTTTTGCGCATAGTTTGGAGGAACGAGATGTTTGGACCTACATGAAGAATAATAGCTGTCAGTATCTCAACCATTTTTGTCATGTTTTCCTTCTGCATTGCAACTGGCATTAAACTTTTTTTTTTTTACCTTACAGTGAGAGATATGCAACAAATGTATGATTTGTGGCTGTCATTGACCAATCAAAATCGTCGAGCAGATGGCGCTCTTGTGATCCCACCTAATGAAGATAAACAAAATGCTGGTTCTACTGACTACAATGAGACAGTGGTAAGTAATCGACTAAATGAGAAACATTTACAATCACAATAAATAATAGCAATGTTTTTGCTGTTAATTTATTATAACTGTTGAATGATTTTATGCTATTGTGTAGATTAAGACTCAACTTTTAATGCTAACACAATTTTTACATTAAATAACTACATTTAAATATTATTTAGATGGCCATGCTACTATATTTGATAGCGTACTACACATTTCTTCAGTTTTCTGTTAATTAACTTACAATTTAACCTTGACTTTGATCTAAAATGGCTTTGAGCAGTTATATTTATATTGATACACCAAATGTTTTGAGCAGTTTGAGAAAATAAATTTTTAAATATTGATCATTTCGTAGATCTGATGTGTAGCATTTTTTTTTATGATACAAAAATGATATCTGTTCTCTGAGGGTTCTCACCATTAGAGTACAGAGTAAAGGAGACTAATTATTTGACTACAGTCTATAATAGTGTAATTATAATATTATCAGGCTATTTTTTTTGGTTTGTTTTTAAATCTGAGTTTTAGACTGATTTGTGGTTTTGATCGACAGGCTGGAAGGCAGTGTTCTGGAAATGGTGATCTGTGACCCTGGCCAAAAGCATTAAAGAGCAGGCTGTGTGTGCCCCTAAATGAAGCTTCCCATAAAGAGAACCAGTCATGCACCAGATGTCAGATTGTCTTTACTTTTTCCTTCAGTCCAAGTTAAGAAGCACTTTGCCCCTGTGCACTGCAGTCAGTCAAATCATAAGCCTGTTATGGTTATTTTGAACAGACTTATGTTTTGTTGTTTATGCACATTTGCAGTTATTGACATTAACATTGGTGGTTTGCTTTAACACCGGTATTCTGACAACTGAAATAATATCCTTTTGAATTCCTTAACCAAATAATGACAAGCTGCTGATTAAAATAACATTCACCAAATTCTTGCTAAGGACAAAGGGTGCCAGCAGCTATTTAGCCCATTTATCCGTTTAAACCTAAGCTTATTTTACTTCAGACAAACAGAAGTAAATGCTGTTCTTTGAGTCACACCCATTTGTTGTGAAAACAGTTATCTTTACTTGAAGGTACTTATAGCCAGCGGTGTCCATCCAAACCAATCTTTGCAAATGATAATTTTATTTAGCCACAGTAACATAACCTTAATTTGGTCCCCAAGACGTTTGCAAGTTTTTCCATCTACCAGTTTTGCATGTTTGAATCTGCAGTAGTAGCTGTGAAGGGGCAATGTTTGTAGTAAGAAGTTAAGTGCTAAAGAGTTATTTGCGTAAGGTGAATGAGATAAATTGCTCCCTTTTCAACGTGATCTGATTTACGAAAAAGTTAAATATATTCTAAAGAAAATACCTTTCTGTAATGAACAATTTCTTCATTTGCATCATTTATTGTCATCAAATCAGTAGAACCCACGTGACTATTAGTGAAAGTATGATTAAAAATTATTTGTAGGTGACCCATCCGAAATGAACAATAGTTCTCCATAGCTAAATTTATAAACTGGTTTTAGGGAGTAGCCTGAGAATGAAGCTGAACTTGCAGAACTATAGGAAAATGTAAGTTGTGGTGTGCCTATGCGTAATTATATTCCCTTTAAAAAAATCTATATCCTCATTACATACCTTGCTACTCTGGTAAGTCCTGTCCATACGTATGGTGGACATACATATTTACTATATACTACTAATAATTATGATAAGCAGTTAAGCTTAATTAAATATAGCCTGACCTTGTATTGATTATATAGAACCTGTTGTTATTGAACTATGCTATATTACTGTATTGCTGATTAGATGACTAGTGTTTTTTCCTGCTTCTGTGAGGGGTCATTCCAGAAGTGTCAACGATAACAGCATGTGAATACTGTCAATACACAGTGGGCACAATGTGAACACATTCACATGTAGTGCATGGTGGAAAGTTTAAGTATAATACAGTAATGTGTAGGCGATGGGATATGCATTTGCTTTGTCACTAGGTGAAATGCTTGAAAAAGGCCTTTTTGGAATGACCTTGCTGTATGCTTCAGTGAGGGATTGTATTATTACTACTATTATTACTATTATGATAATGATAACTATTATGCCTCTATCCTCCTATATTCAACTGATATGTATATGTTATTGCAATGTATAACTTTCTCTTTAATTATATGTATTCATGTATGAGCATAAAACTTAACAGTGAATAGTCTATGTATGCTGGGGATGTATGTTTAGGGAGATTATACATGTGCTTGAGGTTTTAGACTAATAATAAAAGATCAAGTATCCAATTCTAACCCCAGCAGACTATTTGGAACCTTTGATTCACATTTTGTCACATGTTTTCTTGATATCTCAGTCATGTGCCTTTTGGTTTGATTTTTTTATGTAAAATTTTGATTAAATTATAAGAAATGTGGATATCCTCAGGCACATGTATTTTCAGTCAGTTGTGATGAAATGTTAAGCATACATATATTTGTTTCTTTGCATAGCGCCTTACATGTTAACATATATGATTATAAATATCCCTTACTTGTATAATCTTTCTCTGTTAGTATATGATAATGATTACATACCTACTTAAGACAACTTGAATAAGGAAATAGAAGCAAGGTTCTTGAAGTGATATGTGATTTGTTCTGTTAGCTGAAGTCACATGTGTAGCATGATTGGATTGTTCACAAGCTCTAGTTGTCTTGATTTGTGAAAGTTGCTTTTCACAGATTTGTTCAGATGTACATCACATTTGACAACAGATAGACAATCAAAAGTTGCCCGTTTAAGGTAAAGTTACAACTTCGATCAGCCATGATGGCGTCGTCAAACTGTCATATTTCAAGATCTGAATGTTTGCTCATCAGATAACCTGTATGGCACTGAGAGCATCAAATACCAAACGTTACACGTCCTTACCTTTTCCACTTGAGTTCAGTACTTTTTTAAACAGCTCCTTCACGTTCATGAATTATGGAGAGATTGCGTGTCGCAGTCTTTTTCTTTTTTTTTTTTTTTTTTTTTGATGGACCCAAAATCATTTTACTCTGAATAAATATCATGGCACATTAATCCTGATACAATATTCCACTTACATTCTGAAATGACATGATGGGTTATGTTAAAGATGCTGTTCTCTGTCCAGATGAATTATTTTTCAACTGTTTAAGATGAAAAAGATAGAAATCTGTGTTTTGAAAAAAGAAAAAAAAAATGCCACTTTTGTACTGTATTTTTACATTATTCGTTTTGCTTCTCCTTTTTTCTCCCTGATTTAAAATTAAATATGAATTACAATGGACCAAATCTCATGGGTGTTTAACAATAAACAGACTGTTTTAAAATGTGTCACTTTTTTGTGGGGGGGGCGGGGGCTTAAACATATGCTTATGCTAATTATATTTAGTTAGAATGCCAAGCAGCACTTTAATTCCATTCTTTATTCACTGAGAACGTAATTCATCATATGTTTATGAATAAGTTCAAACCGGATTCCAAAAAAGTTGGGACACTAAACAAATTGTGAATAAAAACTGAATGCAATTATGTGGAAAGTATTTTATTCATAATAGAACATAGATGACAGATCAAAAGTTTAATCTGAGTAAATGTAACATTTTAAAGGAATTTAAATTTCACAGTGTCAACAAATTGGGACAAGTAGTAATAAGTGGCTGAAAAACGGAAATTGAGCATATAATGAACAGCTGGAAGACCAATTAGGTCAATTGACAAGTTTGGGTATAAAAAGCTTTTCAGAGTGTCAGTGTCTCAGAAGCCAAGATGGTAAGAGGATCACTAATTCCACCATTGTTGCGCAGAAAGATCTATCCATCCATCCATCCATTATCTTCCGCTTTATACTATATTAGGGTCGCGGGGGGGTTCCCCTTGCCCATCTAGGGAAGAACGTTTCGGGCGCTGGGCAGATAAATCCAGGACAGGGCGCCAATCTATCACACACTCACTCACACACACTCTGGGGCAATTTGAAGAACTCAATTGACTTGATCCATGTTTTTGGACTGTGGGAAGAAACCCACACAGACACGGGGAGAATGTGCAGAAAGATAGTGCAGCAATATTAACATGGGGTTACTTAGCGTAAAATAGCAAAGACTTTCAAGTTATCATCAACCGTGTATAACATCATCAAAAGGAATCTGGAACAATCGCTGTGCATAAGGATCAAGGCTGTAAAACTCTACTGGATGCTTGTGATTTCCACCGCCGTACCATCCGCCGTTGCCAGCTGAAACTCTACATTACAAGAGGAAGCCATTTCTAAGCAAGCTCCACAAGCTCAGACGTTTGCACTGGGTCAGGGGTCATTGAAAATGGAGTGTGACAAAATAGAAGACTTCTGTGGTTAGATGATTTACAATTTGAAGTTCTTTATGGAACACTGGGACGCCATGTCATCCGGACCAGAGAGAACCAGGGTAGCCCAATTTGTTATCACGCTCCGTTCAGAAGCCTGCATCACTGATGGGTGGTTGTGGCATGGGCAGCTAGCCTGTCTGAAAAGGCACTATTAATGCAGAGAACTATTTTCAGGTTCTAGAACAACATATGCTTCCATCTGGACGTCATCTCTTTCAGGGAAGACCCAGCATTTTTCAACAAAATAATGCCAGAGCACATTCTGCAGCAATCACAACATCATGGCTACGTAGGAAAAGGATCCGGGTACTGAAATGGCCAGCCTGCAGTCCAGATGTTTTATCTTTAGAGAACATTTGGCGCATCATAATGAGGAAGGTGTGAAAAAAAGGGCCCAAGTCGATTGAACAGTTAGAGGCCTTTATTAGACATGAATGGGAGAGCATTCCTATTTCTAGGTCCTATAAACAGGTCTCCTCTGTCCCCAGACGTCTGAGTGTTGTAAGAAGGGGGGATTCCACATAGTGATGAAAATGGCCTTGTCCCAACTTTTTTGGGATCTGTTGACGCCATGAAATTTTGAAAAATCATATTTTTTCCTTACATTGATAGTTTCTCTCAGTTTAATCTTTTGATCTGTAATTTGTGTTCTATTCTGAATAAAATATTGACATTTGCCATCTCCATCATTGCATTCAATTTTTATTCAAAATTCGTTGTGTCCCTTTTTTGGAATCAGGTTTGTATTTTAGAAATCTGATTCTTAATAATCACACAATTGTTTTTCATAAGTTCCTTTAAGCAGCAGTCATTTAGGTGTTGGTTGCATTGCAAAAATGTATTATTAAAACTTTTTTAATTGAACCTGCACAAACATAAGACAATCATCATTAAAAGCATTTGATTTAGGAAACTTTCTCTGTATATGCTGTTCAGTAAAGCTATTTAAACTTAGCTTAAACATTCAAATATAAAGTTAAATATCCAATTTTAGAGAACCAACCATGAGTTGGTTATTTCATAGTTGAACTGCTTCACTGGCAGCTGCAGCACAAAATGTTTGGTGCACTGTTTAAAATGCAATATGAGTCAAGATGCAATGTACTCTGCAGGGTAAAATTAATCTTGAATAACATGGTGTAAGATCGCTTTCAGGATACACCTGCATTTCAATAGGATAAGTGCCCGTAGAACAGTGTGATATCTTCTTTCAAGAGAGGGGGGGGGGGGGGGGGGGGGGGGGGGGGGGGGGGGGGGGGGGGGGGGGGGGGGGGGGGGGGGGGGGGGGGGGGGGGGGGGGGGGGGGGGGGGGGGGGGGAGAGAGAGAGAGAGAGAGAGAGAGAGAGAGAGAGAGAGAGAGAGAGAGAGAGAGAGAGAGAGAGAAAATTAGTTGGTCTTTTTCAATTGTGAGTTATGCAAAAGACAAAGTTAAACATAAAACATACTTAATAACAATTTAAGTTTGATATTATTTCTGATATGTGTTAAAAACTGCTAAAAATGTAAGAAGTAAATTAGAGAACATTATTCATTCATTCATTTATTATCTCCCGCTTTATCCTTTAGTTGGGCCACGGTGGGGTTCCCCATGTCCATCCAGGGAAGAACGTTTCGGGCGCTGGGCAGATACACCCAGGGCGCCAATCCATCGCTGGGCACACGCTCACGCACACACACACACTATATGGGGCAATTTGGAGAATTCAATTGACTTGATCCATGTTTTTGGACTGTGGGAGGAAACCGGAGAACACGGAGAGAACATGGAAACTCCACCCAGATGGGGATTCGAACCGGGAATCCCTAGCGCTGAGAGGCGAACGTGCTAACCACTAAGCCACCGTGCCGCCCAGAACATTATTATTTGTTAAAAAATGAACAAATTCTAGTTTTAATTTTTTTTATTAATGTTTTTTTGTTTTTTATTAATATTTTTATTTTATAATTGTGCTAAAAGTTTTAGCACCTTCTTTTCATAACAGCCACGTTCACGCGCACGTTTTGGGTTTGCTTGTGTAACTTGTCTTCCTTCCAATAGACTTGTAGTGTTGGAACAGACAGTTTCGATAACCAATTGTACTCACTAGAATGCCCTACGTTCCGCCCATTAGAGATTGTGCAGTGACGCCATTGGTTTGGCGATCGAAATAAATCTTGTCCTCAGTGTTAACGTCCTAAAGTGTGTGCTGGGAAGAACTTCACGTCGGCGACATTCTTACCTTCACAAAGGTTTTGCCTTTTGGTTTTATCACTGAACTAGAACTACCTTTTATCGCAAGAACTTGTTTAGTAAGGAGCATGGATACTCTTGAGGTGTCTTCAGATATTCCGGAAATATTCAGAGCTCTGCTTGAGCAGCCGTTCTCATATCTTGAAGGTAAGCGTGCAAGCACCCCATATTAATTTTAATCATGCATAGAGCTAATTATTGCAACTGAAATAAACAGCGGTCAATTAACGTGGTCGGATAACTTGGCTCCTGGTAAGTGAACATTCAGCCCGTGCTGCTTTTTGTATTAATACACTGAGAAGTACATGTGAATAAAGGTGACTACTGTACAACTCAAACTGCTGGATTCTGACACAGCAGCTGTAATGGTATGTACTGTATGCATGGATATACAGCTTTAACAAACACTAAACCCTTTAATCGTTACACAAAACTACAGTACAAATCCATACATCTGACATAAATAAGGATGATCCATCCATTATCTTCCACTTTATCCTCTACTCGCGGGGGGTTCCCTATGCCCATCCAGGAAAAAGCGTCTTGGGCGCTGGGCAGATACACCCAGGACAGGGTACCAATCTATTGCTGGGCACACACACACTCACACAGACATACACACTCATTATAGGGTAATTTGGAGAATTCAATTGACCTTGATCCTTGTTTTTGGACTGTGGGAGGAAAACAGAGAACCCGGAGGAAACCCACACGGACACGGGGGAACATGGAAACTCCACCCAGGTTGGGATTCAAACTGGGAATGCCTAGCGCCTGGAGGCAAATGTGCTAACCACTAAACCACCATGCCACCCTAGAAAGAAGATATGCTGTTTAATTATCTAATACGTTTCAAGATATCAAATGCATTGTTTTAAAGAAAAGCCCAAAGGATTAATATGACCGCCCCGACAATTAACATAAGATGATTAGGATTTACCATTAGAATATGTTCCTGTAATTAGGAAATAATGAATGACACTCCAATCTAAATAATTCTGGTGACTAATTTAAAAAATCACTTTGGTTGAAAACTTGACCTGAGATACAAATGGTCACATATTTTGATAGCTGCTTTTCAAAATATAATTATTAAACAAGCACTCCACACTGCCTTTACGTTAATATGTTCAGTATTTGCGTTATTGTTGTTTAGCTGTTAATTAGTAACAGCACCCTCTAAGATCACAGAATCAGATCACTCAGAGATTTCAGTGCTACATCAGCACTGGAAATGGCATGTGAGTCAAAGGTGGCCCTCATAAATCTGCTCCACGTTTGGCAAACATATACAGTATGGCAGGGCTACTTAAATTTATGCCATAAGTGGCATACATATAAATAAAAAAATCAAATGGCCAACAGAAGAAAACTTTTGGGAACCACGGATGTAGCAATATTTTATCAGAGTCATATGTTAAGAAAATAATATACTGTCAGATGTCAGAGGGATTTGTTCTCTGAATTAATGTTAAAAATGGCATCTCTCACACACACACACACATTACACGTACATTATATATTAGTGATTTCTCAATTTTGGCTTGCACTACAACTACACTAACTTAATAATGAAGATGTAAATTTTAAGCATTCATATTTGTAACAAAGGTTTTAGATATTAGAACCCTACATTAATTCTTCAAGATAATTCTTGAAGACTGATAATCCCCTGTTCTAAACATAAACCCAAAGTTAAATGTAATTTTTAAATATGGGATTTCCAACAATATTAAATCTCAAACACATAAGCTTGCATATAAAATTAGATGTTAACTTGACCAAACGCTCCATCTTTCCACTTTTATATCGTACATGTAACAAATGCCGTTCCATAGTCCATGTGGGCGCGCGCTATGCAGTTATGAAAGAAACTGCGTCACGTGCCCGATGTTGTTCTCGATGTGGGATGGGAGGTGCGAATATGCTACAGTGAATTATGATTACAATTTGCTTTTAATTAACCGTATTGCTATAAATAACTATGCAGCGTCTTTGAAATCGTTTATGATACAGTAAATGTGTAAGAAAGCGGAGAATCGACTTTGGTTAATTCGCCGCATAAAAAAAAAAAACAGGACTGACCAATTAGCTTACAGGTTTACACTTCGTCATCTACGTCAGCGTTGTCTGTGCTCAGTATGGAGCGTTAATGTCAATAGAGACAGCCTCGTGTTTACGGAAAACAATCTTCTAGCAGTAAAAGATGAATAAAATGTCCGAGGACGTAATGCTCAGTTGGGATGAAACCACCACGGCGCCAGATGCATTACCAGTAGCGTTTAAAAGAATATTGGAAAATCCTCCTCCCAATTTATTGCAGTGTGCAGGTGTGTATGTTCTCTGCATAGTCTGCATAGCTTAATTTCTTATCATTAGCCGTAAAGCTGCACCAAACCAGTCAGTGAATATATATATATATATATTTCACTGACTGGTTTGCTGCAGCTTTACGGCTAATGATAAGATATATAGACTGTAAATATCAACTGTTTTTAAACTGAGTTCAGCTACAACTTAATATTTACAGACAATTAATCAGTCTGTCACTCATGATATAGGTTATATAGAGACTGGTAACTGGTGTTTAATATATTTTCTATTTTCATTTGTGTCTTTAATAATTAGTCACTGCTTGTAAAATCTGTTGGATAGAAACAACATGACCAATTTAAACATGAAAAGCAAGTTCTAAGCGCTCTCTCTCACACACACACCTTTTACTGATCAATCACAACCTGCTGCTAGAACATCACTAACTTGCTGGGGTCTAAACTTCTCATTCTCATTAAATATTGAATGTGGTATTTTTTGTATTGTACCCTTTTATCTTATGTTTAAACAATTTGTAATTTGGCAACAAGTGTGTTCTATTAATAAGATAATAATTGATGAAGATAATTAATTGATGAAGAAATATACAGCACAAAATGCAGCAGTTAAATATGCAGCAGAGATGTTAAACTGGTATTAAATAACTAGTAAAGAAAATCGTGTAAAGAAAACTGTAAATTTGACCAGAATTTCTGTTCTTTTACTCGTTTTATTTCTTTTATTTACTTCCTGCACAAAAGGCCTGTAACTGGATGACTGGAGCAGAAAAATATCTTGTTGGAAAAGTGTCTGGCATATGTCTGTTCACATATCCTAAATAGATGCCTAAATTGAAACTGAAAATTATCAGTATTTTTATTTTGGTGCATTCACAAGTTTACTTTTGAGGTTACATTGTGTAATAAAGTCTTTTTGTGTATCATACGAGGTACGAATGTGGGCATATTTTATTTGATGATAATCATGAATTGCTGGTGTTTTTATGTTTTGATTTCAGAAAATGATAAAGATAAGCTTTCAGGGGATGAAGTTGACAGTGCTGGTGATGGTGGTTTGGGGCCATCAGCCGCCTTGACTCCTGCTATCTGGCAAAAGACTATTCCTTATGATGGAAAAACATTTCACCTTGAGTACATGGATTTGGAGGAGTTTTTAATAGAGAATGGTATTACCATGTCCTCTGAAGATGTCCAGAAAAATAGCCCTTCTTTGGAGAGCTTCAGCCAGTCACATGAAAACAGACCTATCATCATACCAAAAATGGAAAGAAGCCAGTCTCCTCCCATTACTCCTCTCCCAACTATCGAGCTTGTGCAGTGTGAAGAAGAAATAATCACAACATTTGAGTCTGATGTTAATATAGTAAATACTACATCAGGTTAGTACAGAAGTGAAATTTTTTTCATATTCGATTTGATATATTGTGCAGTTCAGAAGTTTCTTTTTTTATGAAATTATTTTATGAAAGTTTCTTCAAGTGCATCACCATTAAAAATAAAAGCATGTTCGGTCTCTATTAATCAAAATCTTTAAAAATTATGGCATGTGTAATGTTAAGGTTTTCTTTATATTTACTGTCATTTCAGTACCAGATTAGTATAGACAATCCTAAACTTTGGAAAGCCATACTGAAAAGGCTGAGAACAAACTCAATATCTGCTTAAATGTTAAAAATTGGATCAGCATTACCTGCCATCCATAACTTGTGATTTAAGAATGTTATTTGCCACAAATGGTGTGTTATGTAGTATTTAAGGTGCTTTGTAAGCAAAAAAAAACAAGGTAGTGTAATATTAATTTTTTTAATGTGTATAATAAAGCGATAAGACACTCGAGATTTGTGCAATATTGTGACTACATCACAGTAAAGAGGTATTATTAGGCACAATGTTAAGCGGAGTACAATTACACAATTATCTAGTCCAATTATCTTTCCCATGATTTATTCATTGTAATACACAACCTTGAGTGCCTTGTTGCTTTTATAAAACATTTACAAACAAATTTAAATTTAATTAAACACAATTAAATTTAAAAACATAAGATTTGACTTATAAATGTGTTTATTTAAAGCTAATTGTCGATAAATTGGTCGTCTGTGATGTCGTCTAGTCTGGGCTTTAAACTGAACAATGATCATTGTGTAACAGGATTCCGGTTTCTCTTATCAATTAACAACAGCCTTTTCATGCATTGAAACAAATGTAAAGTGGTCAGAGGTGTGCATTATTGTCAGTAATTTCACAGCTGGACAAATGGCTCAGCCAATCAGATTAAGGGAACAGAACTACCCATTTTATAAATCTATATAAACATTCACCGCCAAAATTGTGATTTGATGATTTTACCCCATCTGTTCCTCTAAACACTTTGTTAGTCAACTCTACTTTGTTCTTTAGTGGTTAATTCAAAACCTCGGTTCAGCGTTATTAAGTATTATTTGGTTGGTGGATGATTCTCAGTACTGCAGTAACACTGAGGTGATGATGGTTCTGTTACTGGCCTAATTATAGTAATTATCACCAAATTAATTTTCTATATAAACTAATTTCAAAACGGATGTTAAAATGTTTTTTTTTATGTAGTTCACCAAAGTAATGTTTAACTTTAATATGATTTTGTTTTGATTGATTTGTTAAGGCACCAAGACAGATGATGAACCAATGACGCCAGACTCTGTAAGTCCAAATGAGATTGAGGTACAGGTGAACTATAAGCCAGATCCCACAGACATTATTCTTTCCAGTGTACCAGGAGGAGAGCTCTTTGATCCCTGTACGCATCGCTTCACAGATGAGGAACTCAAACCACAGCCTGTGATTAAGAAAGCTAAGAAAACTTTTGTGCCTGAAGAACAGAAGGTAGGTCTGTGACACGAATGCATGAAGTGATTTTATTTTCCGAAAAGCCACTTAAAAATGCCTTTAGTAAATATCAATGCTGCAGTTATGTAATGAATCTGCTTATATAAGACTATTTTTATAGTTCAAAGTGAACAGTAGTGGGGATTTATGATTTATAGACAGTTTGAACATAAATCACATGAGCATGCAGTCTTAAGAAATGTGCAAATTCTAAATGTAATATTGACGATCAACAATTAAATCATGAAATAAAAGGCCATCTGAAAATACTTCTAATTATAGTTTTTACTTACAATTAACCCTGTATTGACAAATCAGTTGGAAGAATTGAGCCAGTACAATACAAGATATGAACTAGTGTGTTACAGCTTTGGCCCATCAGACATTACCATGTTTTTTTGTGACAATTTACAGGATGATAAATATTGGCAAAGACGACAGAAAAACAACATTGCAGCCAAACGCTCCAGAGACGCCAGACGGCTAAAGGAGAATCAGATCACTGTACGTGCAGCCTTTCTGGAGAAGGAAAACCATGCTCTCAGACTTGAGGTGGCTGAACTGCGCAAAGACCTGGGGCGCTGTAAGAATGTCGTTTCTCGCTATGAATCCGAATATGGACCAATGTAAGGTCTAATCTCACTGGCTGGCAAACTAGTGATTTAAACAATACCTTGCTTCATCTAGGAGATGTATAGTTTTTTCCATTAACTTTTTGAGTATGTATAACTAAAAAAATGGGATGGCTATATTTTTAAAAATGTTTTCTGGCATCTCATAAAATGATAAGTTTTTATAAGCATGTAATTACATTTTAAATATGTTGAAGCAGTCTTTTAGTTAACATTTGATAAAGATTCAACTGCCTTTGTTCCAGAACCTTTGGGTTAACTTAATGAAAGAATAATAATTAGTCATTTGACTGATTTGGAATTAAATGGATGTTACAGCTGTGTGGTGAGAGAACTGAATTTAAAACTTTTCCTGTACCTTTACAGTAGCATAAACCCTTTTTTTTCAGGTTATGCTTTATGTATGTTTTATACATCTTCAAGTAATTATTTATTCACATTGTGCCTGTTAGTTTCAAGATTACTAACTTTAAATTATTTTACAAAGATTTTTGTCTACTAATGTAAATAAAACTTATGAAAAAATTCTTGAATTCAACAATACATTCTAATTTACAAAAGAAGAAAAGTGCAAGCTACAAAAAAAACCTTTTCCACAGAAATGTTCAGCAGTGATCTGTGGAAATAAGCTATTTGTTGTAATGTTTTATTTCCCCTAATACAAATAAGTCATGTAAACACAACTATTCTATCTTTATAATACACAATAATACATTTTAACTTGTCACATTGTTGCATAGATTGTTGTACCTGAGAAAAGTTGATACTCACACAAAGCAGTATTACAGAATCTGTTTAAACCACAAATGAGAAATGAGTAGAAAAATGAGGGTCTGTTGCAAAAAAAGTTGATGTAATTAACCATCTTAATGTAACCATTAAGAGAATGAAAATGTTAAAGGCATGTTCTTCTTTTGTTTGCGGTTTAACTACTTAGTCACATTAGATATATAATAAATAGTGTTTGTTTGACCATACTTGATGCAAATGTCTAGATTCACCCATTTCTTTCTTCTTATAGCAAGTGCTTATGGAAAAGATGTGTTTTGAGTTGTTTCTTAAAAATGTGAGGGTGAAAAAAAAGTGAGTGACAATTAGCACCACGGTGAGATGGACACCAAAAACAGCAAAACCTTAATAGCAATTTAAAACAATTTATTTCAAAGAAAAAACTGTAATTTGAAAGAAAAAACTGAAAGGCCATCTTGAAAATTCACCATCTTCACCTCTTTTTGAAGCCATACTTTTTCCTCTCATAAAACAGGTCAGTCTTGGAGCTGCCTAGGTTCACAATCTTTGGACAGCCATCTCTCTGTGTGAAGGTGACATAAAAATAAGTTTGTAAGCTAATCATAAAACTTCAGGAAAACTGATTAAGGCAAAAACCAGTCAGTCTGATAAGTGCTACCAAAAAAAAAAAAAAACCTACATGACTTGGTCGATGCTTAAACTTAATCCTTAAACATGGTTCTACCAGGAAAATACCTGGTTATTAATAAAACCTGGTTATTAATAAAAACTTTATTTTCCTGGTAGGACTGTATAATTATACAGTCATTGTTATGAAGCATGAACCCCCATATGTTCAGTCAAAAGCTAACAATTAAGATACATCATTAAATAACGTGCCGGTGAATCCCATGTTCTATTATTAATCATGTGTTTACATCTTAAACCAATCTAGATAAGATGTGATTATTGGTTTATTATAATTAATAGCAACTCAACAAGAACCAAGTGTAAATAAAATTATTGGGGGACCCTAAGACAAAAAATCTGGCAGGTAGGACAGATACAACAGCTGACAACTGTTGTTTCTATTAAACACAGACTGACTCTACCAATACAACATGAGAATGATGGTTATGTGACCAGTACATGGGTTAAATATCAGAATCTGCCACTGTGGGCAGTTAAACAAAACTTGATGCAGCTTTCATTGTAGAGTCAACTCTTCACCTTAATTTTTTAAAGCTGGTAATGTATATACAAAGAAAATGAGCTTGTGCTACCTACTAATTATATAAAATATATATGCTGAAATGCATAATACCCATAACTCTTTTTGTAAAGAAAGAAAACAAAAATCTGCATACATCTTTCTCTTGAATGGTACACTCCTTGCAGTAGTAAGCATCTGACACTCCTGGGCCACCACAGATCACACAGCGTCCTTGGTAGGACCCATAGTTGCATTCATCACATATTCGCACAAGTGTACAGGGTCTTACATAAGAATCACAGATAACACACTTTCCATCACCTACGAAAAGGGGCAAGTTTAGTGAGGCATGAGATTAATCTTGCACAATATTAAGTTAATTAAAAATAAGTTTAAAAAAATGAACTTACATTTTTCACAAAGTCTTCCAATAGCTGGAAAAATAAAAATACAAAACATGAATAAATCATGAAGAATAAATACATGAGTTTTTAGATTTGGATATAGACTCACACACACGCTTACTCACTGTTTTACTAAGTGACCTTTAGTTGGGTAAGAAATGCTTTTAGAATGACAGTGTTCTGATTTAAATTTCTTGCTGTGTTTAAAATTATGTATATGCCATTGTTTTTACCAGAACATTTTATCTTCCTCTTGTAAACAAAGATATTATTACCAAATTACTACAAGAAAACTAAGTAAATATAGTACAAACTATATAAAATATGTTTTAGTGTCTGTAGTGTCAGAGAGGTATAATGTACTTATTTGCTATATCAGAGCTGCTGATTTGTTTACTACTACCATCATCAAAGGTCTTCCCTATCAGGATTCTCTGATAGTTCTCTGATTAATTAAATTTACGAATAATGGTGGCTACACAATGACCATTTAACATTTTAATTACAAAACGAAACAGTAACCCCACATAACACGAAACAGCTACTTATAGCAATCACAGCTTGTACAACTCTACAGTGACCTGAAATTCAGATTAATATGGAAAACAAATATAGACAGGTTTTAAAGAAAGGTGCAGCACGATTATACAGCAATAGGACGAACATACATATATATATATATATATATATATATATATATATATATATATATATATATATATATATATATACACACATATATATGAAATATGAATAAGTTTGATAAAGATACAAGATAGAGATGAATGAGGCTAAAGCCAAAGATTATATTTTTACAAAAGACATCTGGGAAAGTAATATGCAGTTATTGCAAGAAATTAGATTTCTATTATGGGGAAATCATTGTTTTTTAAAAGGTTTTTGAAACTGATGTCTGCCAACGTCAAGTTAACCTTCTTATAAACTGTAGAAAACATGATCTGTGTGGAAATAAAAGATCAGTAAGGTCATGATATAATGTTCAAGAGTTAAATCACTAATTAAAGTTCAACACAAAACTAAACCAATATTCACAAAACTCTTTGGTTGATCTCGACATGCCGCCGCCGCCGCTAAACGCTAACGTGCTACACGACGGGCTGTATGCTAAGCCTGTATGAAAATCTCATAGTGTAACCCAGGAACGCCTCAACATTATAAAGTCTATATAACTATTCATATAAAGCAGAATGTAATTACCGACTCCGGCTTGTTTCCTGCAAAAAATTAAGTCCGGGTGATGTTTAGCCATTGTTTGAAGCTCCCTCAACAAAATGTCGCATGCGCGAACGCCAACGCGCATGCGCACCTACACGCCTGCTGCTCTGATACTCTACAGGCAGATCAGAGCAATCGTAGTAGAGTTCGATTAAATCGAGTTTCACATTCGTGTGCCAATAAAAGCACAAATCTATGAATAACCTTTTGCTGTTTGCTTGTAAAAACTATTTTCAGTGCTTGGGCAATATTGCACAACTGCTACTATACTCGTGCCATGTCCCATCCATCAGGGTATATTGGGGGCTCAGTGAGGGTTATCAGAGGGGTTATCAATCTGAAGGTTGGGGGTTCAAATCCCAGGCTTACTGCAGTCATCAGTGTAAGTCCTTAAGCAAGGCCTTAACCCTCATTGCTCCAGGGATGTTGTGATTAACCCTGTGCTCACCTTGTTAATAAAAGCGTCTGCTAAATGACCAAATGTAAATTGAATGTGTGAGTGAGTGTGCCCAATAATAGTCTTGCACCCTGTCCTGGATGTATCTGCCCAGCGCCTGAAACATTCTCCCCTGGATGGCCATGGCGAAACCCCCCCCCCACACACACACACTCAAACATAGTAGAGGATTAAGTGGAAGAAAACAAATGGATGAAAAAAAAGACAAAAAAATGGTGTTACTGTATTTTTATATTACAAGCAAATTACAGCACATTTCATTTAATAACATTTATTTTACCTGAATAAAATGCATTGAGGGCGGCACGGTGGCTTAGTGGTTAGCACGTTCGCCTCTCAGCGCTAGGGATTCCCGGTTCGAATCCCCATCTGGGTGGAGTTTCCATGTTCTCCCCTTGCCCGCGTGGGTTTTCTCCGGGTTCTCCGGTTTCCTCCCACAGTCCAAAAACATGGATCAAGTTAATTGAGTTCTCCAAAATTGCCCCATATAGAGTGTGTTTGAGTGAGTGAGTGTGTGCCCAGCGATGGATTGGCGCCCTGTCCTGGGTGTATCTGCCCAGCGGCCGACACGTTCTCCCCTGGATGGGCATGGGGAACCCCACCGCGACCCTAATAGAGGATAGAGCGGGAGATAATGAATGAATAAATGAAAATGCATTGAGATTGCAAATCTTTTTTTTTGCAAGTGTGTCCTTGCAACTGATGTTTGTGTTGAGAAAATGTTTACTTTAACTTTAAGTTTAAATTGAACTGATTCCACAAAGAAATGTTGTAAGGTTTTTGATCATTTTAAAACCTTCTTTTGAAGTTTATGTTTTGTGTGCTGGTGTTTTTTCTGTAACATTCCTGTATGACGATATGTTCTTTTAAAAACTCTTATCAGGTATGCTATGATGTTTGGTTGAGTACTCATAACTTTTAACCTTAGCATTTGTAATTACTTTTTTCTCTGTATGAATTAAATTAATACGTTGATCATTCTGTGCTCTCTTATTCTTGAAACCAGGACACATTCCAAATGGAATAGATATTAGGGTACTTGATGAGATTAATGTGAAGCCTAAATACTAGACAACATAATTTCAGGGAAACGTTATTATCACGGTCGCTTCAAAACCTAAAAAGCAAGAAACCAGTAAATATACTTAATATAGAAATATGGTGAATTAATTATAAAGGACTAGTGAACACTATCACTAATACAAACGTGGTTTAGAACACTGCCAAGCTTTAAAACCCTTGACGTCACTTTCGGGCGTCACATCTTTGTCAGTGAACAAAATGGCATCCTACTGCTTGACGGTTGCGCGGCTTCAGGTATGCGAACAAACTGTCGACAAGACATTAGTTGACCTTTTTTTTCACGAACGTGTTGTTTACTATGTAGAACAGTACAACAGCTAACCCGGTGTGTTTCAGACTCTGTGATTGACTGTCATTTTAAAGGAGAAACGAGCGCGTGTCAGTAGCACTCCTCAGGTCATCTTCAAAAAGAGTAGCAGAGCTTTCTCTCTCGCTCCTGATCCATTTACCTGCTTGTTTTACTTCATACCGAATAACACGAATGTTATCATTGATAACATTTAAGTGTGTGTTTTAAAGAACACAGATTTGTTTTAGTCGCAAGGTTAAGACAAGGTTAAAATCACGCGAGATGGGGAACAGCGTGACCTCAGATCAACAAGCACAACAAAACTAAAACAAGATTCAGAGAAGCAAAAGGAAAGTCATTTCCATCACCGGGAGGAAGAAAACAACAGTATCTCAGAATTCTCGCTTTTTATCTCAGAATTCTTACTTCATATGTCGCACATTGCATTCAATTACTTTCTATTATATGTGCTTCTTTACGTTCTAAATGGTTTAAAGATCTTATTTGTAAATAATACCACGTTTATGCACCATTTTTATACTTTACATATTGAGATGTTATTTACTGAATTAAATCTGTGGGTCATGATGTCTGTAAATCACAGCAGTAAAGCTGTGTGGTGGATAGCAATCTAGTTTTAATCCTCCAAATAATATGACAAAACACGGATTATATAGTATGTACATTACTCAAATGCAGTATAAGACCTTAAAAATATACAGAACTCAAAAAAAGTCACAGCTTCAAAAAGGAACGCTTAGGTGCAGAACTTGGGAGCAGAGTTTCCCGTAAATTCTACCATGAAAAATCCGTGGTTGGATGAGAAACATCTGAGACAATGTTTCTCGCCATATCTGATTGTGCTGGATACACTAAACTATGGATAACTTGAGTGCTAGTGATCTGCTGGGCAGTTTTAACTTTGATTTGAAAATGTGTTTTTATTTAAATGTTCAACATTTCAAATACATATTTCTTTTCTGGTTGTTAAAATTCTTTTAGAATCAGAACCTGATTCTGATTCCAAAAGAATGTGTTCTCATGTTCTTTTGTAGGTGCATATCTGAACAAAATCATCAGTAATAATTCAGTTTAATATTCACCTGGTGTTTCTTGTCTTGATTTCCACAGCTTGCCTTGGGACATGGGGTTCGACGTATCCACGTGTCTGCGGCCTTCAGTGCCAAAGCTAAAGTGCAGATGAGCCGCTTTGAGCCCAGCTCCTTCATTAACTATGAGAAACTGCAGTCCAATGTAAACATTGTGCGCAAAAGGTCAGCCTGATCTGTTGCTTTTCACTCTTGTTTGTTTATTTTTCCTCTCTTATCTCCAGAGGTCTATGTTATCAGTACTCTTGTTGATATATCTTTGCCCCAGTTCTCTGTTGTCCTTTATTAACCATTAATGTGTAAAATCACAAGGAATTGCTATCTTATGTTCTTATGGTGAGGTGTAAAGTACAGCTATTTATAGTGTTCTAATTTAAGAATAAAGGCTAACAGTACCAGTATGGTTTCTCTGCACACTGTAGACTGGACAGGCCATTAACCCTGTCTGAGAAGATTGTCTATGGCCATCTGGATGACCCTGCACATCAAGAGATTGTTAGAGGACGCACATACTTGCGTCTGCGACCAGACAGAGTGGCCATGCAGGATGCAACTGCACAGATGGCTATGCTGCAGTTCATTAGCAGTGGCCTACCCCGAGTTGCTGTGCCATCCACTATTCACTGTGACCACCTTATCGAGGCACAAATAGGAGGAGCCCAAGACTTGCAGCGAGCAAAGGTAAGACTATATTATGCAATTAAAAAAAAAAACAATCTGGCTCTGTCAGATTTGCAAAGTGGAGATGGCTTTTCATAACAGTACAACTGCTATGCATGAGCATTAAAAGAGCAAACATCCCTGCAATAATGTTTGCACATCAAAACATCCACATGGCAGCGAAACAGCGACGTAGGTTTGGTTTACTTGTTTTGATTCTTAGAATATTATTTTAAGACTTTTTACATGTTTAAAGGGGCGGCATGGGGGCTTAGTGGTTAGCACGTTCGCCTCTCAGCGCTAGGGATTCCCGGTTCGAAGCCCAATCTGGGTGGAGCCCAATCTGCATGTTCTCCCCGTGTTCTCTTAGGTTTCCTCTGGGTTCTCCGGTTTCCTCCCACAGTCCAAAAACATGAATCAAGGCAATTGAATTCTCCAAATTGCCTTTTATAGAGTGTGTTTGTGTGCACGTCTGTGTGAGTGAGTTTGTGCCCAGCGATGGATTGGCGCCCTGTCCTGGGTCTATCTGCCCAGCGCCCGAAACGTTCTCCCCTGGATGGGAATCAGGAACTCCCCCGCGACCCTAGTAGAGGATAAAGCGGAAGATAATGGATGGATGGACCATGTTTAAAGGGGTTGTGTTGTTGTTGAGTGCATTAATAACCGTTTCTTCATCGTCCTCTGTAGATACATGCAGCTTTTCTTAATAGCACTCATGCACCGTGTTTTCATATCTCATTCAGATCAATTTGAATGTCCGCGCTTGCATATAGTCAACATATAGTCCATAAAATGTCATGTCATATGTGCCTCAACGTTAGGTCTGCACAGCCCCCCCCCTTCGAGAACCTTCTCATTACCTGGTGATTTTATAATTCAATAAGCTATTTATATATAGTTTACTATATATGAAGTAAACTATTTGGAGAAAAAGATGCATTTTTACAGCCAGTATTTTTAATTAAGACATTTAAGTAATAGTAAATATATTTATATTGTGCTTGAATTATTGAATTGTTGCTGAGATTGATTAATTAAAGAAAAAAAAAGAACAGTTAAATGAATCAATAGTTTAATTTTTTTTTTTTTTTTTTAATGATCCGTTATATGTTTTGTTGAGAACATGAGGTTTGAGGGTTTTTTTTTGTGTTCTTCTTTGTGTTTTAGGAAGTAAATCAAGAGGTTTACAACTTTCTTGCCAGTGCTGGAGCTAAGTATGGTGTTGGTTTCTGGAAACCCGGCTCTGGAATCATCCATCAGGTAATGTATGAGTAATTTTTGAAGAATTGAGATTCATTGGTAGGATTTGTTTTTTAAAAGCCCTAAAACTTAATGGATTTTTGCATATTAGTTTAAAAATGATTTTATTGCTTTCTTTGCTTTTAGATTATTTTGGAAAACTATTGTTTTCCTGGAGTAATGTTAATTGGTACAGACTCTCACACTCCTAATGGTGGAGGATTGGGTGCCATCTGCATTGGAGTTGGTGGAGCTGATGCCGTTGACGTCATGGCTGGAATTCCCTGGGAACTTAAATGTCCTAAAGTGAGTTAACATGCAGTAAGAAACAGTAAGAAATTTACATTGTTATAAACTTAAAGTTTAATAATATTCAGTGTGTGCACTGGGGCACAGTTACGCTGGAACAGAAAACGTCTTCCCCAAACTGTTCTCACAAATCTCTTAGCTTAAAATTGTTAAAGTGCATACGTGATTTTGATTTGATATGTATGGAAATAGGACTGAATGACAAGATTCATGTGTGTGTTTATGCTTTTTGTATGTTCAGTAAGTAGAAAATAAATTTAAATAGTGAACATAATGAAATGTCTCTTCTAAAAAAAATTATAAAATTGACCCCGTTAGGTCATTGGTGTGAAACTGACAGGAACTCTGTCGGGATGGACTTCACCCAAGGATGTCATTCTAAAAGTTGCTGGCATTCTCACTGTAAAAGGTGGTACAGGTGCAATTGTAGAGTACCATGGACCTGGGGTGGACTCCATTTCCTGCACTGGTGAGACTACATACTAATGATATTATCAACAGATTTGTTATGTGGATTCTTTTATTTATTTATGCATTTTATTTTCTTTAGGAATGGCTACAATCTGTAATATGGGAGCTGAAATTGGTGCCACAACCTCAGTTTTTCCTTACAATCACCGGATGAGAGCTTATTTGGACAAAACGGGACGAGGAGGTAAGTTCCTGTTTAACTCTTATGTTTGTGTCAATAAGTTGTACTCTGCCCATTACTAAAGCCTAATCAACTTGTTAAAAAAACATTTACCAAAAAAAAGCTGTTTTATTTCACTAAAGTATTTTCTCTCTTTTTCAGACATTGCTACTTTGGCTGATGAGTACAAAGATCTCCTTGTCCCTGACAGTGGCTGTGACTATGACCAGGTGATTGAGATCAACCTGAGCGAGGTGAGAATGTATGTTATTTGGTTTAATCTGTAACTAGGACAAACAAAACCTAAACACTGCATTGTTTATGGAATTATGCAAATAGTGTTTTTGCTCCTTTTTTCTGCTATTCTGTTAAATGATTTCATTCATTATCTCCCGCTTATCCTCTATTAGGGTCGCGGTGGGGTTCCCCATGCCCATCCAGGGGAGAACGTCTCGGGCGCTGGAAAGATAGACCCAGGACAGGGCGCCAATCCATCGCTGGGCACACACTCACTCACACAGACACACTCTATATGGGGCAATTTGGAGAATTCAATTAACTTGTTACATGTTTTTGGACTGTGGGAGAAAACCGGAGAACCCGGAGGAAACCCACGCAGACACGGGGAGAACATGGAAACTCCACCCAGATGGGGATTCGAACCGGGAATCCCTAGCGCTGAGAGGCGAACGTGCTAACCACTAAGCCACCGTGCCGCCGTTAAATGATTTATTTATTTATTTATTTATTTATTTTTTACCACATTTTAAGTGAGTGTTATCGTTAATGAAAATAACTTCAACTTTGTTCTTTACTTTTAGGCATCTTTTATCCAAATTATTATTTTTTTTGTGTAAATGTGTTTAAGTAGCTAACTTATTGTCCCAATATCTGGCCTGACTGGTAAAGAATAACATTTTTGAAGCTTTTGGTTGGAGTTTCGTTACATTTCAGATTGAAGTTAAATGAATTTGTTTGGGTTACTGTTTTAAAAATGTCATCCAAAGTCGGGGGAACTGTAGGTTAGTTAATAAATCCATGTCTGCAAATCTACCATCACAATACCAATTGTTTATAAAGTTTGCAACAGAAAAAACTCTGAACTCGAGCATGTATCATTAGGAGCTCTGTTTTTGCCAAATTATTTAAACCTTATTATTAGGGTTTTGTTTACTTGGGTTTTAAGCATGCAAAACAACAATAACAAAAAGGATATTTTATGATCGTAATGTATGACTATTGATGAAGAGCTGGCTTGCACCTGCTATTCACTATTCAGGTTTTTATTATTATTATACAAATTGTGCCATGTTTTTAATTACATATTTTTTTCCATCTTATAGGTGTCACAATCTGCTTCTTGTAGATGTTTATGTACCAATTTTACTTCTGTTAGGAAATATGGGAACAGTTTATACAACATTAGATGTGTTAGACATAACACCTTTGAAGGATTGAATAATTTAAAAATAAATAGCATAAAAATAGTGAGGAATAGTATAAACAAAACTACAAAATGCAGAATCGGTTTTATTTTTGTTACAACCTGAACAACCAGTTTACTTCCTCTGTCCACAAACCAAAACAAATTTATTTTTGATTTAATAGATTTAATTGCTAATTTATACTGGTTTTATTATCTTTTTGCAGCTTAAACCCCACATCAATGGCCCTTTCACCCCTGATTTGGCTCATCCAGTTTCAGAGATTGGATCAGTTGCTGAGAAGAATGGTTGGCCCCTGGAAGTTAAAGTTGGTATGCACCATTCTCTTTATTTACAGTTTTACAACCTCATCATTTATACATTATGAATATTTGTAATGTATGAAGTTTATTTTACAATTTACTTTGGTTACTGAACTCTAGGTCTGATTGGAAGCTGTACCAACTCGAGTTATGAGGACATGGGCAGAGCTGCCTCCCTTGCCAAGCAAGCTCTGGACAAAGGACTAAAATGTAAGGCTCAATTTACAGTCACTCCAGGATCTGAGCAGATTCGTGCCACAATTGAGAGGGATGGATATGTAAGTACTAGTCTGGTTTAGGATGTATTCGCATTGTAACAGTTCACTTAATAATGCACTTAACTGTTCATTTATCAGTGGATAAATTTATCAGTGGATAAATTTAAAGGTAGATATGGGTGTTTTTTTTTTTTTTTTTTTTTTTTCCTTTGGCTGCAGGCAAAGACCTTGAGTGATGTTGGGGGGGTTGTTCTGGCCAATGCTTGTGGTCCATGCATTGGCCAGTGGGACAGGTAAGACCTTTTTATGAAGATGCTTTTAACAATTTGCAGTCAATCCTTTGCTAGTGTTTTTATTTGTTGTTTGTATTTAACATTTGTAACCAGCGTCATTTTAATCCCTCTAGGCGAGATGTTAAAAAGGGAGAGAAAAACACCATTGTCACATCTTTTAATAGAAATTTCACAGCTCGTAATGATGCCAACCCCGCCACCCATGCATTTGTCACATCTCCAGAGGTATTAAGATTGTATTCGAAGAAAAAAAATTATATGTCCTAGAGTTTTATATATATATATATATATATATATATATATATATATATATATATATATATATATATATATATATATGTATGTTCTCTTTTTTTGCTGATCAGATTGTCACAGCTCTTGCCATTGCTGGTACCCTGAAGTTCAACCCTGAGGTAGACTATCTCACAGCCCCTAATGGAGAGAAATTCAAACTGGAGCCACCAACAGGAGATGAGCTGCCCGCTCGTGATTTTGACCCAGGACAGGACACATATCAACACCCTCCAGCTGATGGCGCCAGTCTTCGTGTGGATGTCAATCCACAGAGCAACCGTCTGCAACTGCTTGAGCCTTTTGACAAATGGCATGGTAAAGACTTGGAGGAACTGAAAGTGCTCATAAAGGTAGTACATTTTTGTTTGTTTTTGTCCATTTAGGTTTTTTGCTTTTGAAAACCCAAACCTTACTTTATTATTTTTTTTTAGGTGAAGGGAAAATGTACCACAGACCACATCAGTGCTGCTGGACCATGGCTAAAATTCCGTGGCCACTTGGACAACATTTCCAACAATTTACTTATTGGAGCTGTAAACATTGAAAACGATGCAGTCAATAAAATCCGGAACCAGTTTACTGGGGAATATGGTGCTGTGCCTGATGTTGCTCGTGATTACAAGGTAAGATTCCTGTCAATGTATTTCTTTAGATGCAATAAGATGTTAACATGTATGCTAGATTTTTAAATGATAAAAAAAATATTATTATAGAAAAGAGGAGTTTCGTGGGTTGTGGTGGGGGATGAAAACTACGGAGAGGGCTCAAGCAGAGAACATGCTGCTTTGGAACCCAGACACTTGGGTGGCAGAGCCATAATTGTCAAAAGCTTTGCCAGAATCCATGGTGAGTCTTTATTTTTATTCACTTTTTCCTCTACCACACATTTTCCAGTTTGTAAGATGTTTTTTGTTTACCTTGTTAAAGTAGTGGTGTTTCACAAAAATTGTTCCCCAAAATTGTGCATGATTTGTTACTTATTACTGGATTCATTCATTAAATAATTGGAGAAGAAATATTATATGCTCTATTAAAAGTATATGAGAAAATAAGATGGCTCTTTTAAGATGAGTTGTTTTTAAAGAAAACAATTACTGTTTACATAAAGAATTTAAAATGACTCTATTTTTCAATGAACCAAAAGTTATGACAAATTGTGTGTGCATGTGTTTTGTATAATGGTGTCAAATGAAATGATTACAGAAGGCCAGGAGCACAAATTCCTCACTTTAGTGAGTTTAGAGGGCTATAGCGGTTACAGTTTCAAAACTGTATGAGGATTACATGTGCGAAACAGCCATTTGAAAACCAAGATGGCTTTGAAGCCAGTCATCTACATGTACACAACAGATTAGTTTACACATTCACAGAACTTGTACACATGTACAGATGCATACATGTGCTGTTTCCATTGTACATTAACAAATCATTCAGAATTTAGTTACAAATTTAAATGCACATCTACAAATCCTATTATTCATTTACAAATCTGCTTACAGATTGAAAGAGTTAAACAACGCTCCATGCTCACAAAATCACAAAGTAGTACTTAGCAACAGGGCTAAGTACTACTAACGATTACACCTAATGTTTAATTTATCGAGTAGTCAATCAATCTAAAAACTATTACTCTAATTGTTTTTATAATTAAAATAATTGCTCCAACATAATGAAAAATAAAAAACTTTGATTGTTGAAATTTTCTTTAATCAAACATAGTGCTCTTAAGGGCAATATTGAAACACAATGCTTTAGCATTAACAGCTTTATAAAAATTCAATCTTAGCCACAAGAGATTCAGTAATTCAAGTATAATAAAGCACATTGGAATGATGGTGGAATATTTTAAAATTAGTCTTTTACTATTATTAAAATATTGAATGTAAAAATGTATCTTATTTTTTTCAAATAGTTTATTTTAAATTATTAAATCACCAGATAATGAGTAGGTTGTAGAAGACCAAAAAAAGTTTTTTTTGTGTTTGTGGCACATGTGACATGACACTGTGGGAAGTCAAATCTGACATTTTATTGACTATATATGTTAACTATATAGTTTGTTTGACTATATGCAAGCACGGAAATTCAAATTGATCTGAATGTAATATAAAAACACGGTGCATGAGTGGTATTAAAAAAGCCTGCATGTATCCACACAGGACGACGAAAAAACAGTTAGTAATGCACTAGTATGAAAGGTCATCTTCACTTTGCAAATCTGACAGCATCACATTGTTGTGTAAAGTGCTCTTACAATTTAGTTGCACGCTGGCGATTTTTAGCTGCTGCTAATATTTGCTCTCTGAATAAATTCATCTTTTCATTAGGTGTTGGCAACTCAACGTATTTTCGTCATCGATTACATCGAGGTATTCGATGCGATGCTCCAGCCATACTTGGCAACACATATCATGAATGAACACTATACAGAACAAGTTGGTGCTCCACAGAAACAATTACATAAACATGGTCTGCACTGTTAAAAATTACCTTATTAAAAGACACAACTTGCTAGAACTATGAAAGTTTTAATTAATTATGCACCCCAAAGTTTGAATCTTCTGAATTAAAGATTAAAAGATAGTTTACTTTGTTTAATGTCTGTGACGTATGTTATTTATCCAGCCTTTAATGGGTGATGCCAATGTTCTTTTTTTTAATAGTGTTTTTAAATTTAATAGTGTTTTTGTTTACAAGAATAATTCCATATTGACTGTACTCCTTCCTTTAGGATTCCCGGAGCCTCAATTCCTGGTCCATTGCTTTCTAATTTTCTTCCTAAAAACTATAATTTATCAAGCTTTTCATTAATATTAACAGAACATCAGTGAGCGGGTTGAAGCACAAGCTGTACTATACTGTTTTTGCTATCATGTGTCACAAAACCACAGGGAAGACTGCCATTTTTTTTCTTGGCTTGTCAAAGTTATCCAGTTATCTGTTATGTCTTCCAGCAAATATTGAAAAAGGCCTGTGGCTTAGTGTAACTTGGGCAGAGATTCATAATAGACTGAGGCATGGGGCAGTTGATTATCTAGCACGGGATAGAGGTACAAAAGAATTATTTATTGCCACAGCACAGTTGTTTTTGGTCATGATCTAGAAATACACTACAAATACTTGCTGGCCAAGTGTTGCGATACAGTACTGCAAGTAAATGTAATTGTAAATGTTTTAGGATAGTTGTTTAGTGTTTTATTTGACAACAGCAGCAGGACTTAGTCATTTTGCTCTTACTGCTCCTAAAACATGCCAACATTGGATTGCACTTTGCTCTACATCATTAAGTTCTCTTATTTTCAGCTCACACCTGATTCTCATTGTAACCGAACTAGCTTATCCACCTCTTTCTTTACTCTGGTTACTTACATTATGCCAGTTCCACTGGTTTCATAGAAACTTTTTTTCAAATTTAATTTTTAACCTGCTTTTTACTTCTGACATTTCTAAACAGAAACAAACTTGAAAAAGCAAGGCCTGCTTCCGCTTACTTTTGCCAACCCTGCTGATTATGACAAAATTTGCCCAGATGATAAAATATCTATTGTGGGTCTGAAATCTTTTGCCCCTGGAAAGGTAAGGACAGGTTTTTCTTAAGCAAGCCTCTATATCTGTAATCTGCCATATTTAGTTGGTGTGTATTTACATCCTATTGAATTAATAACCTTGCTTTTTTTTTTTAATAACTTGGGGTTTGCTCCAGCACCTCTTAACTAACATGAGCTGTCCAAATATTATGTGCAGGTGTCCTACCCATTTTTAGATTTTTACATTATTTAATACGTCACTGTACCATTAAATCATTTTTGTATTTCCTGTGCATCTTTGTCTGTAGCCCCTGCATGCTGTCATTAAGCACAGCGACGGCAGCAAGGAAACGATTGAGCTAAACCACACTTTCAATGAGACACAGATTGAATGGTTTCAGGCAGGCTCTGCCCTTAACAGGATGAAGGAGCTGCAGCAGTGAAGTACTGGTGCTGGAGAAAGCTGAAGTGATGGACATGTAGAACAGTGGAAGGGGTCTAATATCACACAGGGGTATTCATTGTAAAGACAGGAAATGAGCGTGTTCATCTTGGTAACAGCATCTCATGCCTGATTGTCCAAAATGCATAATTCACTGTTTTCTGAACACCATATACCAATGTATAATATCATTTAAAGACACAAGTTCATATGCAGTGTCAGTCAGAGCATGGTGTTTAACATGCATGGTATTTAAAATTCGGTCGTTTTCACATTTTGGGCTTCTGTTGTTCATGTAATTAACTTTTTTCAGATTTTTATTGTATTACATTAATGTCTGAACCTTAATATGTACTCATCAGAGAACTCATTGCTGCAGGTTATTTTTTTTTGTATAATGTATCCAGGTAAACAGTACTTCCCTCCATAGCCTTCTACCACTATATACTCCATTGACTGCTGCTTATGAGTTGTTTTGTGGTGCACTATAAATACTGTATCATCTATGACCATATAATTGGAAACTGGTCTTGGGGCTGAAGATGGTCTAATGTGGCAACAGGTGTCCCTGCTTCCCCTGCTGTTTTACGGTAATGGAGACAAACTTGGCTTGATATACTGTTGAGTAGGTGTAGCAGAATTATTAATACAACACTGTCTTTATATCTGGTCTGTCTCTGTGTGCTTAACAGGATGACAAAATCTTAACAAAAACAGATTATTTATTGTCTTTATTAAAGTCAAATGTCATTAAATCCATTTGTCAAAATCTGGCAATTAAAATCTGATTAAAACAAGATGAATGCATTTCTCTTTCTGCTGCACAACCAGTTATCTTTCACTTAAGTGTTTAAAGACATAGCATTTATAGTTGTGTAAATCAATCTTGTAACTTAAATGTTTTCTTTTGGACAACATCCTCAGTCACAGTTTTCAGTTGCATAGCTGCATTATTTATCTGGCTGTGTACAAGACACAAATAATGGGCCGCCAAACTGACCTATCTGGATTGTTCAGTAGAAAAGCAGACACGCCTTAAACAAGTCTGAAGCTTACTACATAGCAACTTCGCACAGAAGGATTATGGCCTTTATTTGAGCCATTTAGAAATTGAATCCTGGACCTTTTTAGCTATAAGATGAATTCCTGTTTTATTTCTTTTATCTATATTATTAGCGGTTTAAGCACAAAGTTCTTGAAAACTTGTTGTTTTTGCAAATTTTTTTTTTTTGCTTAATATTATTTTTCTTTGCTAAAAAGCATTTTGCAGCCAAGACAGTTAAGTCCTACAGAAACCACACTTGAAGGGTAGGTTTAGCTGGTGTTCCTCTTCTCAGAAAAAAAAAAATCACACTGATGGGTGGCGCTGTGGTGCAGCAAAACTCGTTTAGGCTGCTACAAATTTTCACAGATTAAATGCATTTTTTTCAGACAAACAACTTTTGCAATTTGGGCCCATAAGCTACACCTATTTTGATTTTTCTAATTTTCATAATTTGCTAAATTTTTTGCAAACTCGTTCTAGGTTTTTCTGTGAACCTTCATGTGTTTGGTATCAATAAATTCAGCAGTGTGCTCGTCATTCATTCATTATCTTCCACTTTATTCTATATTAGGGTCGCAGTGGGGTTCCCCATGCCCATCCAGGGGAGAACGTTTCGGGCGCTGGGCAGACACACCCAGGACAGGGCGCCAATCTATCGCTGGGCACATACACACCATATGGGGCAATTTGGAGAACTCAGTTGACTTGATCCATATTTTTGAACTGTGAGAGGAACCCGGAGGAAACCCACATGGACATGGGGAGAACATGGAAACTCCACCCAGATAGGGATGTTAACCGGAAATCCCTAGTGCTGAGAGGCGAACATGCTAACCACTGAGCCACCGTGCCACCCATGTGTGCTCGTCAATAATTATTTTTAAAAAAAAAGTTGGATTTTTGATAGGCTAATATGCTGTGATGCTCAAAAACAGGTAAAACCACTATAAATGTTATTACTGCACTATTCTAAAGTCCACAAATAAACATCGTTGTTATTACATGTAGACTCATTCTAAAAGTACAGCTTGATTTACAAAGGTCAGCCTGTACCAAATTCTGTCACTGACACAATTTCATAATCTCTGTTTCTCTAGCACACATATTCTTACTTTGCACACACACACACACCCGCATTACTTTCACTTTTTCTGTGCCATAAACACATGCACACTTCTAGAGAGACATACTCCAACTCTTTCCCTCTTCATGTTTTGCTCAAACACACTATTACTTTCTGTATCTGTGTTTCCTTTCTTCTATTATCTTCCACTTAATCCTCTACTAGGGTTATGGGGGTTTCCTTATACCCATACAAGGGAGAACATTTTGGGCACTGGGCAGATACACCCAGAACAGGGTACCAATGTATTGCTGGGCATACACTCAATGGGGCAATTTGGAGCATTCAATTTACCTTGAATCCATGTTTTTGGACTGTGGGAGGAAACCCCCATAACCCTAGTAGAGGATTAAGTGGACGATAAGACGGATGGATGGATAAGTGCTCTAAATTGCCCTATAGAGTGTATGCCCAGCAATACATTAACGCTCTGTCCTAGGTGTATCTGCCCAGTTCCTGAAACGTTCTCCCCTGGATGGGCATAAGGAAACCCCCATAACTTTAGTAGAGGATTAAGTGGATAATAGAAGAATGGTGGATAAACCTCATCTGGGGATATGGGGGTTTCCTCATGCCCATCCAGGGGAGAAAGTTTCAAGCAATGAGCAGATACACCCAGAACAGGGTGCCAATGTATTGCTGGGCATACACTATGGGGCAATTTAAAGCATTCAATTTACCTTTAATTGATGTTTTTGGACTGTTGAAGGAAACCAGAGAACCTGGAGGAAACACACATGGACATGGGAAGAACATGGACACTTCTCCCAGATTGGGATTCAAACCTGGAATCCTCAGTGCTAAGAGGCAAATTTGATAACCACTGCCCGCTGAGGTTTATGTGTCCTTAAATGCTTTTCTGTTTGGCAGAGCTGTTAGTGAAGTTACCAGATTGGCTATTTAACTAAAGAAATATTATGTGCTATATTTTTTTGTAAACCATTTGACAGTTGACCCTCCCAGAATAGTAAAGAAGGCAATTGTTTGCTTAATCACATCTACTAACTTTTATGCTGTCATCAACACCTCCCCAATACTCTTATAGTTCGTGAACAGTATTCATGCAATATTATGCCAAACGGGGAGAAAATGGAAGCTCTACCAGATTGGATTCAAACCTGGATCCGGTGGGTGTGGTAGCTCAGTGGTTAGGGTGTTGGGACATCAAGCTGAAGGTTGGGAGTTCAAATCCCAGGCTCAATGAAGTTACCAATGTGGGTCCTTGAGCAAGACCCTTAACCCTTATTGCTCCAGGATTGTTGTGATTAACCCTGTGCTCACCTTGTAAGTCACTTTGGATAAAAGTGTCTGCTAAATGACCAAATGGACCCTTGGCGCTGAGAGACAAACATGCTAACCACTAAACCACCATGCTGCCTGGTTAATTAATTGAATTGTATTAATTTGACTCTTTTTGCACAATATAATTATGCTTAGTTACTGAAGGCATCGAAAAATAGTAAACCAATTTTCCCCCCAGATTACTTACTAGAATAAAGGCTACACAGTAAAGTGAGAAAATTACAAACGCAATACAAGTCAACCAGGTGAGTAATCCAGAAGCTTTTTTAAAAAGTGTTAATTTTTTAAGAACAAGCTGAAAATACACGGTACAACCTAGAGGATAGTGTTTTTTTTAGCTTGTTAATGCTTGCAGGTGGTGTCTAAGCCTATCCCAGCGTTTATGGTGCCGAATATAATAAACCGTTAGTCTTCGGTGAATCGACTGAAACCTACGCTTCATTAAAAAAGAAACCACGTAATGCGAGCTCGACTCTGCAGACTGCCTTACGCCATTGTGGCGTCGCGTTTGTGAGGGCTTTTATTATAGAGCTTCTTTAATTATTAGCTTAATCCCGGTTGATTCGGCTAAAAGAAGCACGTGCGGAGCATCAGCCGCGTCATACAATCAGAGATTTCGGTAATCTGCCGTTTGATGTTTTCTTCATCATGGAGCCACAAACCAGCGCCACGGCAGTGGAATAGCTCAGTGTGCTGCTGTGATAACAGCGGGTTCAGCCGACAGCACGGTAAGAACACCATCTCCATTAAACACCGACGCCCAGTGCCGCTGTTTACCTTTATCCGAATTCCATTTAAGTCATCGTCGTTTAGAAACGGGAAGACAAAGCGTTTGGACAATAGCTCCGCTGAGATGTGTGTAATAATGTGGAGCTGATTGTTGTATTATTTAATCAATTTATCAAAATACATTCATATAATAGACAAAACCTCACAAAGATCAGACTCTGACGTTGTCAAAGATCCAGGATCAAACTCAAGTCAAGTTATGATACTATTTTTTTTTTGAGAGTTGCAGAATAGTTTAATTTTATTAGTACATTTATAAAATGATTGGAGCTTCATATCGTGGCTTAGGAGAATTTGTAATAATAAGTAAACATTGTGTGTGTATATATCCATCCATCTATCCATTATCTTCGGCTTTATCCTCTACTAGGGTCGCAGGAGGGTTCCCCATGCCCATCCAGGACAGAGCACCAATCTATCGCTGGGCACACACTCACACACACAGACACACTCTATATGGGGTAATTTGGAGAAATTAATTGACTTGTCCATGTTTTTGGACTGTGGGAGGAAACCGGAGAATCCGGAGGAAACCCACAAGGACACGGGTAGAACATGGAAACTGTACCCAGAATGGGGTTCGAACCGGGAATCCCTAGCGCTGAGAGGCGAACGTGCTAACCACTAGGTCACCGTGCCGCCCTGTGTGTATATATCAGTATTAGAAATTAAAAGATCTTATTTCACATTCTACTTGGACAATTTTTTTTTTGCTACAGACTGCCACGTACTGCCATAATTAATAATATATATATATATATATATATATATATATATATATATATACATATATATATATATATATATATATATATATATATATATATAAATATATACACTCACGGGCCACTTTATTAGGTACACCATTCTAGTAACGGGTTGGACCCCCTTTTGCCTTCCAAACTGCCTAAATTCTTCGTGGCATAGATTCAACAAGGTGCTGGAAGCATTCCTCAGAGAGTTTGGTCCATATTGACATGATGGCATCACACCGTTGCCGCAGATTTGTCACATCCATGATGAGAATCCCCCGTTCCATCACATCCCAAAGATGCTCTATTGGATTGAGATCTGGTGACTGTGGAGGCCATTTGAGTACAGTGAACTCATTGTCATGTTCAAGAAACAAGTCTGAGATGATTCCAGCTTTATGACATGGCGCATTATCCTGCTGAAAGTAGCCATCAGATGTTGGGTACATTGTGGTCATAAAGGGATGGACATGGTCAGCAACAATACTCCGGTAGGCTGTGGCGTTGCAACGATGCTCAATTGGTACCAAGGGGCCCAAAG
>JAFMOD010000271.1:3884614-3897697 GCA_019802435.1 Corydoras maculifer
GAAGTATTTTAAAAAATTTAATAAATAGAAATCAGTATATATAAAATAAACTACTCAACTATGTATATGACATATAATACAGAGGGGAGCCAATAGAAAAGAACTCTATAAAAAGATTAAAGAAAAAGATAGCACGTCACTAATTACAGATTGCATGTCACTAATGTATTGTACATATAATGATTGAATAGTTATTGCAAAAAACAACAGAAGTCACATCCTAAGCATTAGAGTGACCTCTAAATTAATAAATATGGCTGAGAAAAGTGTATGTGTATAATGTCTTTAACTCTTACTTATTCATTCATTCATTCATTAGCTCCCGCTTTATCCTCTATTAGGGTCGCGGGGGGGTTCCCCATGCCCATCCAGGGGAGAACGTTTCAGGCGCTGGGCAGATAGACCCAGGAAAGGGTGCCAATCCATTGCTGGGCACACACTCACTCACACACACAGACTCTATATGGGGCAATTTGGAGAATTCAGTTGACTTGATCCATGTTTTTGGACTGTGGGACGAAACCGGAGAACCCAGAGGAAACCCACGCGGACACGGGGAGAACAAGGAAACCACCCAGATGGGGATTCGGACCGGGAATCCCTAGTGCTGAGAAGCGAACGTGCTAACCACTAAGCCACCGTACCGCCAACTCTTACTTTTGTGTATTGTAATTATACTTACCAGATGTGGTATTTATTGAGAAGTCTGGGTTATATACTAGGTTATTATTCTGATTACCATGGCAACATTTTAACAGGAGCAATCATTGAAATTCACATTCAATAGATCTACTTTAAAAAATGTTCAGTGGTAATATTAAGCCATTATATATCCTTGTGTTGTTCAGCATTGAGGGGGAGTATGTTCCAATGGAGGGGGATGAAGTGACCTACAAAGTGTGTCCTGTACCTCCGAAGAACCTGAAGGTCCAAGCTGTAGAGGTGGTTATCACCAATCTTACACCCGGAACAAAGCATGAGACCTGGTCTGGAAAAATAATCAGTTCTTAGCTCAGACCTTTGCCTGTTTTAAATTGAAGAACCAAAAGGTTTCAGGATAAAAGGAAAATGGCAAATGAATGATTTTTTTTTTTTTTAAATGAAACAACAGACTGACGGGTCCAAAACTGTGAATATTGTTATTTGTAAGCTAAATATGGATGAAGTTTGGATTATGAAACTTGTTTTTTTTTTTAGCCTGACATATGTATGCAATGAGTCAGTATTGGTGGGAAGTCTTCTTGGAGCCAGCAAGCTATTTTGGCAAGTTTTCGTAAAACATACTACTTTCCCTATGAGATGCACTAACTGTGTGTATGTTGCTGTCATTATTTATGTATTAATTTGTATTATGTAAAGTCTGTTAATTACGTGTACCTTTACATAGAGTGTAGACCGTGGCATTTACAAGTACTATTAACAAGTAAGTACATAGGATTTAATGGCTTATATGTTCATTGCTAAAGCAGTGGTTCCCAAACTTTTCCTTCTGTTCCCCTTCTTATAGAAAATTTGATTTTTAAGCCCATAAAATTTACTGTACACATTCTGATTAATACAAAAACATCTTGTTGAACAAAATAAATAAAAGTGTCAAACACATCTTACATTGGAATTATTTCAAATGACATGCATCATGTATCTTACTTTAACTTTGGGAACCACTGTGTTTAAAGGAATATATTAAGAAAATGGTTTTGTAAATATGGTATAATATTGTTGTTTTTAATAACTTTTAAAATCTTACAAATCTCATCTATGGAGCAATGCTATGTTTTAATGAAGGTGGTGCAGTGAGTAGCCCTGACCTTAATGCTACACAGGGATGATGGTTTTATCTGTATATATGGGTTCTTTTAATGAGCTTCTTCCCACGGTCCAAAGACATATAAGTTGTAAGTAAATAGGAGATGCTAAATTACCACTCAGTATAAATGGGTTTGTTTGTGTGTCTGCCTTGTGATGGACTGTTGCCTTGTTTTCTCATCCTTCACTAGAACACATGAAAAGGCTACAGCACCCCACAGATCCAAAAGTAATGATTATTATGAAAATATACATTAAAATTGTGCCTCATCATCCAAAATAAGTGAATCACTTAAACTTCTGTGGTCTTGGTTCATTATAAACAGTTGTGATTAAAAAATGCATCTTCATTTAATTCCATATTTTGGGACCTAATCTAAAACCTATTTAGGCCACATAATGCTTAGAATGGGCATAAAAGTGTGTTTTTAAATTTTTTTAATTTAAATTTTTTATTGGAATCCTTTCATAGGAATCCTTTCATTCATTTAGCATTCCAGCAGACATGAGAAATGTAAACCCTCCTTGATTTTACTCTATTCTCATTGGATTAGTTACTGCTGGCAAATGTGTTCTATTCAGATGTGTATATATTCAGTCGTGAATGTTTCTAGTATACAGGCCATTTTCAATGATACATCGTGTTATTATGAAGGTTCAAAAGAGTTGAGTCAACAAGTATTTCTTCAACCAGTTTACAAATGAAACGATCCGGTATGTACTTTTCACTCGGGTACAGAGGTCACATGCACAGTCTACGGACCTTTATTTGACCCGATTTGAATCCGGAATATTCTTGAGGCAGTACAGTAGCACTAACCACTGCGCCACAATGCCACCGCTGGCAGGTATATGCAGTGTATATATACAAATAGGAGCCTGTCCTGTTACTCGAGAATCGAACCAGCATTCACTGCAGCATCGCTACGGTTTTTATTTTCTCTCTTAACTTTATACACACATGTACTTTCTCTTTGTAAGTTTAAGTGATGTTAACATTAATTCTTTACACTTTATGGGAAAAAAAATGCGTACGCCACAGTCTGAGGATGGTTGGTTTCAGCTGTAGATTTATTAAAAGGCAAGTAAAGTTATAAATAATGCGTTGTTTATGCCTGCATTTATCTGTGTTGCTGCATTAATATTTAGAGGCCTTTATGTATTCTACGTCTTTGACGTAGAATTTTGATTGTGTCTAGGCACTGTACTTATTTCATTACGTTAACTGAGTAAAATAAAACGTGATAGATGCCTTATTAAATGCATATATTGTACCCAAAGTTTATAGTCACAGCCAGGCATTTAATAACAGTGTTTATACTTCTTTTATCAATATTATCAATTTAAGTAAAAATGTATATCGGCCATGAGTCCAGAAAAGTCACTGCTGCTGCTGTTTCAGTCTGTGTTCAAAAAAATTAAGAACTTTGTAGGAGTAGGTGACCCAGCCCGTTCAGTTCAATGTCTCTTGCAAAACTGAATTTTGAACAAATCACAAACATTCTGAAACGTTCCATCTTTAAGCCTAATTATATTAAAATGGCATATCATATATTAGCTGTCAAACATGATAGAAAAAAAAGATACAATTAGGTTGTCGCCACAGAAACCGAGAAAATGTAGTCATTAAAAAAAATCTGTGCAAAAAAGAAATGACTTCAGCAGCTTAAGCCAAAACAGTCACACATTAGGATAATAGTCTGAATGGAAGATTTAATCAAGATGGAGAACGTTGCTATAACAACAAATGCCCTCAAACAACTTTTTTTTTTTTTTTTTTTGGTCTTCGATTGTTCGTAAAATCAGTTTAAGACCTAATTGTTATTTTGGTCTTATCAGCTGAGAACTGCAAGCTTCCAATCTGTAGATGTATTTTTCCCATAACCATTGTGTTTTTAATATAATTATATTACAAGGGTTTTTTCAAAATGTAATGCTTAACAGGGCGGCACGGTGGCTTAGTGGTTAGCACGTTCGCCTCTCAGCACCAGGGATTCCCGGTTCGAATTCCCATCTGGGTGGAGTTTCCATGTTCTCCCCGTGTCTGCGTGGGTTTCCTCCGGGTTCTCCGGTTTCCTCCCACAGTCCAAAAACATGGATCAAGTTAATTGAATTCTCAAAATTGCCCCATTTAGAGTGTGTCTGTGTGAGTGAGTGTGTGCCCAGCGATGGATTGGCACCCTGTCCTGGGTCTATCTGCCCAGCACCCGAGACGTTCTCCCCTGGATGGGCATGGGGAACCTCACCGCGATAGAGGATAAGTGGGAGGTAATGAATAAATGAATAATGCTTAACATTTTTTAGATCATATTCATAATAGATAATAGACCTTTATTTGTCCCACAATGGGGAAATTCACAAATAAATTCACGTTCACAGCTTAATATGTTATGATATGATTTGAGGGCATTAGTTCAAGCCCTCATCCTATCCCGACTTGATTATTGTAATGCGTTGCTTGCTGGTCTTCCAGCTTCCACAATCAGGCCTCTACAACTAATTCAGAACTCTGCAGCCCGACTTGTATTCAACCAGCCCAAGCAAACTCATGTCACGCCACTACTCATTTCTCTCCACTGGCTCCCTGTAGCTGCTCGCATTTAGAACAAGTCACTGACTCTGGCCTACAGGACCATTTCTGCCCCCTGCCCCCTCTTACCTTCACTCTCTCTTTTCAAAATGCACTCCAGCTATTTCACTTCGCTCTAGTGATTGTCACCTGGTGATTCCACCTCACCGAGAGGCTAATTTGTGTTCACCACTGCAAAATGGTGGAATGATCTTCCCAACTCTGTCAGGAAGGCATTTTTAAGAAACTACTGAAGACGCATCTTTTTAACAAATAACTGTTGTAGGGGGAAAAAAGGGGTGGGGGGGTGCAGGATCAGATAAAGATCAGGTTTGATAATTCTACAGTGTAGCTGGTTTTCTTCATAACTACTGACTTGTGTTGTTCTCATTTGTAAGTCACTTTGGAATAAATGTAAATGATTTAATGTTGCCATTAATTTTTATAATATTTACACATATATGAAACAAATGCATGTTCTCTGTTTTCTTATTTATGTAACCATGTTACACTGCATAAATTACACATCATCTCATCACCTTCAAATTTTGTCCTATTTAAAATACCCACAACACAAACTAGGGGCATCTTGATAAACATTTTTGTAAAAGCAACAATTTTATTTCAGTTCACCATTCAAACATTCATGATCTAAACATTTATTACATGATTGTTTTGTATGTTTAACAAAATATACCTGGAGGATGCGATCATCAAAATATAGAATATACCATATATTAACTATATTAAACAGGCTAAAAAGTTGATTGTAAGAAATTCATGTTCCCATGTGTCAACTTGATAATCCCACTAACATACAGCTATAAACCTTAACGTGCCCTGGACAATTGAGAAATTTCACATATATTGTAGAAAAATAACAGTAGCCATGTACAAAAAAATAAATAGATACATAAATAAGGTGAAATACACAGTGCAAAATAATAATAAAATAATAGAGTTAATATAAGCTAATTTAAGTCATTTTTGCACGAAAGGAAAACAAAAGTGTCCTAAGTATTATCTGTTACTAATATTAGCTACACTTGTACAAATGAAAAACTTTAAATTAAATAAAAAAAACACTGACCTCTGGTGATCCAAGTCGTATAAATGTGAAAACTAACTCTATTAAGAATGTATTGTAACATAACCTAAAATAGTCAACATGCCAAGATACATACATACATAATTTGAAATCATTAAAAACTGAATTTGTTACAGCATAAACATTTAAAAACATTCTAATTTAACAAGGAATGATGTTCTAATGCCTACGCAGTCTCTGTTGTCCACACAGAATAAGTAGATGCATTTGGTCCAGGAGTTTTGCACAGTATTTAAGGAATTATCAGTTTACAGAATTCAGACTTAATCAAAACCAGTTTACTCACTAGACTTATTTTCATCAGATTACAAATGCTTACATACTGAAGATGGGTATGTATAACTGTGTTATTTTAATATTCACAATTGCTCCTGGCATATGCTTAGCTCCTCTTAAAAAAATGAATTACTGAATGATAAATGGCTACACTCAAGACAGCAGATAACTTAAAGGCAACTTAACTGAAGAAAGCAGTAGGTGCTTATTTTGTGCGGTTAGTCAAGGCTTGTTTGAAAGTTCTCTTTTGAGGCATAATACTTTGGTGAAATCAGATCTTACCATATATAACCTAAATATGTTTGAGCTACTGTAATTTCACAATCAATGCAGAGTTTTAAACCTGACCGTGTTTAAATAAAAACATCTATTCACAGCTTTTGTGTTGCTGATGAAAGAATATACCAGCATGCTTTTTTTGTGAGCAGATCCTTTTTATCTAATTCGCCATGATTAATATTGTACCATAGTTGATAATCTTTGGTTGCAGTTTAAAAAGTTTTAATACTTTTTGCTAATGTAATACAACTTTCTTTAGCTATAAATCACCGTTTGATCATCACTTGTTTGTTTACATGGTTCAATACCTCAGTTTTATTTAGGCTGCTGGATTTCAGGTGGCTCAGTCATCATATAATTGTGGAATTACAAAACTGGATCTGGAATTTGTTGAGTTGCAGACTTGGAAAAATAGGAAGTGCTCTACATCCTGGATCCATGAATCTGGAAAAGCTGCAAAACAGGACATAAAAATGACTAACTAAATACAATTTTCCCAGACAAATCCAAAATAACATGAATAAGAAGTTTACATTAAAATGGAGGTGCAGCTGAAGATGGAATATTAAATCAGTCCTGAACCTCTGACCTTTTTTAGAATTCCACTTTTTATATTTTAAAGGGGAACAAATTTATGGCAACTTACAAATGAAAAAAAAAAACAACCCCATCGATGTATAGTGTATAGAAGCATGCTTAAGTGTTTCTATTCAGGCTTTCTAGACTATTTCCTAAAAGAGATCTAGGGTGTTGTATTTTATTCCATCTTTTGTATTAATTTCTCTTTACTGCATATATATATATATATATATGAATGATCCGGGATCCATATATAATTCATAATGTATATTAATAAATATATTAAATAAATATTATATTAAATATATAAAAAATTATTTTACAATCTTTAGCCACATTAAAATACTTTTCTGATTAAAATGATTGCAAAAACAATATTTAAAAAACTAAACCTAAAAATTGTTATTAAAAAATACACCTTTTGTAAAATAAAATAACATGAATGTGTTTTTTTCCTACATACTGGTTATGATGTCAAACTGTTAAATCAAGTGTAGAGGCCTAGGACTGAAATACCATAGTATTCTAAAAACACTATACAGACAAAAGTATTAAGGTCACCTACACATTTGACCTACAAACTTATAAACTGCTTTTAACCAGGGGTGTAATATTTTTGGTCTGGTTCTCAAAGGAACCCCAGAAGATGTTGCTTGCTACTTTGTGTAGCCATTTTTCCATGAAATTAGATTTTTACTTTATTTCAGTTTGGCATTTTTTCTAAGTAATTATTTGATGTAGCTTGTTTCGTGAACAGGCTGATGAATCAGAAATGTTAAAACTAGTTACAAGGTTAGCGCTCTGGACCCCGGTGATGTACATTGCCATAGTCAAAAAAGGCAAATATAAAAATGTGGAAAGGCATGTAGAAAAAAAAAAAAAAAAAAAAGACTTTTTTCCACAAAGTGGAAGCTATATAATTGTCTAAAACTCACAATATTTAAATTGTAATAGGGTTCCATACAAACAAACTTGAAACATTTTGAGAAAAAAAAAACATTAATAAAATAACATTTTATAATAGAACTTAAGAAATTCGATCGTACATGTATAAAAACGTTTAGAATCTTGGAAGAGTTTAAGGTTTGTTGGACTACAGATAAAGTTAAGCTTAACCTGCCATTGGATGCAATCAAACAAAACACCCCAGCAGCCTCTTTCTACCACAAAGAACACCTATAGTTGGTCCTCACCCATTCCTGTGATCGGAACATTGATACAAGTCTCCTAATCTCTAAATCCACTTATTGGGGTGGCATTTCTCTCTCTCTCTCGTCTTCCTCCTCCTGATCCTCCTTTGCTTCGTCCTCCTCTGATTCCTTAATGTTTAATGGGCGGTCAACAAGGAAAACAAAATGAAAATAAAAAGGACTGCAACAACACAGGTGGTACAAACAAAAGGAATGAGTATGTTTTATGAAAATTGTCAAAAGATTAAGGTGAACATTAAAGATTTTACTGATAAAACAGACATACCACAATATGATATGGAATATGAAGTGATAAAGAATGGTAACATACTTGAGGAAATGTAGCAAGTAAAAAAACAGTATGATTTATGAAGGTACCACAGCGCTATGTGTCACCTGGCCTTTACAGAGCTGAAAACTGTAATTTAACAATTATTAGTGAGTTTTCCAACCTTAGTCTTGTGGCTCTGTTCAGTCCCCAGGCCCCCACTAGATGTGTGTAGCTCCTTAGACACAACACAAAGAAATTCAGCCTGGTCTTCTGTTCCATAGCTGTATGATGAGCCAATATTGACCATCTGCAATAGAAATAAAGAGTCATGCAGTACATTAATGCTTAAATTGAACACAACATAAAAAAACCCAAAAGGTACTGTCCACACTTTTTTGTCTGATAACTGATTGTTCAGATTTCATAAATGCATCCAATAATTGTTTTTGTAATGCTATTTAAAATCCTGTGACACATTATACCTATAGGTGTCGTTTTTAGTCATTGAGTACTACTTAAGTATAACGCTAGACACTAGTGTCACTAGTTTTGGAGAAAGAAAAAGGACACTGGGTGCAGGAGAGGACAAATCAACTCAGCATCAGTCCAACCCACAGTCCAGAGTAGTCCGGGCCGCGGCTTTCGGCAGGAGCGCACGCTGACCTGCTCAAACTTCCAGCCGTCCGACATGGTGGACACCATCTGTGTCAGTTCCTCCTCCTGACATTGCAGCACCCTGTATACATGCTTTGGAGGCACCTGCTGTGAAGGAGGAAAAAGAGAGAGAGAGAAATATGTAAATTAGTCTTAAAAATTGAATATTATCTGATACAAAATAAGCTATTAGCTTACATCTGAAAATGAACTGCATTCAAATATTAACAATTGAAAATCTGACAACTACTTAATTGCACTTCACATACTGATAAATCTAATCTCATCTAATTATCTGGACTGCTTTATCCTATACTGGGGTCTTAAACAGACACAGGAGAACCTGGAGAAAACCATAGTGGACGGATAACATGAAAACCAGGTCAGAATCCATTTCTTGATCCCCAACGCTGAGAGGCAGACTTGCTAACCACTACGCCACCGTGCCACGCCATATAAATGTCAACTGAAACAAAATGATATCTTAGTAGCCTGGAATATTAATAATATATTTTTAATTATATACATAAGAACTGTATGCTTTATTTAGGATCAATAAGCTTTAAACCTTGAGCCAGATAAGACATTTACACAGTGGTTAGCATGATCACCTCACAGCAAGAAGATCCTGGGTTTGAATCCTGGCCAGGGAAGACAAAGCTCCTTTCTACATGTCCTCCTCATGCTGTTATGGGTTTTCTCCCACAAACCAAATACATGATGGTAACTAAACCATCTATACTAAAATTTTTATGAGGGTACTGTTTAAAAGTTCTTGGTGGTAAAATGGCCTATAAGCTCTTATATTCTTGGGCCCAGTTATCATTTAGAGGCAGCATTATTGCAGAGCAAGTATGAAGGAGGTACACTCTGAGCAAAAACATTAGAAATGTCTTTTAATTGTAATGATAGCTAAAATAATTGAACACCTAATAGTTTAATATAAAAAAAATATATTATAAATTCCGGATTGGCCATTTTCCCCTAAAAATTTATAGCAGCACCGGTAACTGACAAACAAATCTAGCTTTCTATCTAAAGTAATACATGTTCAGACATTTTACTAATGGTCAATAGTTGTTATTTTGTACAATATGCATTAAACACAAGTGGTTCAACACACTTTTAGAAAGGTAACCTGTCTGATATAAAGATCCAAATTAAGGCTGACAGTCCACTTTATTTATTTAAAAAATAGTAAACACTTCTGCTGTTTTTGCCATCTGTTATGTGTTTTTGTCTGCTCATATCCTTGTTGATATTTATGCACATCTCTCTCTAAATAAAAACAGTGCATCACTGACACAGCAAAGGCTTTCTGAATCAATAAAATCAGTGTGATATCTGACATTTGTGTGAAAATGAAAAAATTAAAAACACAATATATAATTAAAGCCGGACTTCACCACCTTTTCTTTTCTTCATCTCTGTTCTTATCATGCTTAATTTCATGCATCACTCACTTAAAGCACAACATTCCTTTTTTTTACCTATTGGAACAATTCAGTGACTTTAATGCACCTTTTCACTATTCAGATCATGTAATTACAAAAAACACTGTGTACATGTAAGGATAAGGACTGATAGTTACCTGAGAAGCCTTACAATCCCGTTCCAGAATTCTTTCTTTAATCAGTTTTATAAGCGGAGTGATGTTGTAGAATTCTGCCTCCTCCAAGACACCTAAAATAGCATACACATGTAAACTATAATGTATGTATTTTTCAAGTATTTGAATGCTGGTGCTGTTTGTAATGTCAAAAAATATATAAATGTAAACACATACAAACCTTCTTCAGCCAGTTCTTTGTTGTAAACCAGCTTTCCATGTCGAAGGTAGTTGAGAATAGGGCCAAAATATGTGGGGTCTCTGTCAATTACGTAAGCACCGGTTTCATCCTACACACAGGGATTCAAGACTTAGTTAAATTTAATCATAAAATTAGCATCTGACACACATCAAATTTTTGTACACACATTTTTGTATATATTGTTAAAAATGGTAAAGTTATCATTACACTGGCAGACAAACGTTTGTACCAGAGTAATTATATAATAAAAGCCATACTGAAATGAGTCTGGTCACACTGGCTTTCGACTGCAGGCCAGTCAAGTTCATGGTCATCCTTGTCTTTATGGACCTTGCTTTGTGCACTGGTAAACAGACATGTTGGAAGAGGAAGTGCCAGTTCCAAATTGTTCTCACAAAGTTGGGAGCATGGAATTGTCCAAAATGTCTTCTTGGTATGCTGAAGCATTCAGAGTTCCTTTCAATGGAACTAAGAGGCTCATGAAAAACAACCCCACACCATAATCCCCCTCCACCAAACTTTACACTTGGCACAATGCAGTCAGACAAGTACCGTTTTACTGGCAACTGCCAAACCCAGACTCGTCCGTCAAATTGCCAGATGGAGAAGCTCGATTCATCACCCCAGAGAATGCGTATCCACTGCACTAGAGTCCAGTGGTGGTGTGCTTTACACCTCTGCATCTGACGCTTTGCATTGCACTTAGTGATGTGTGGTATGGCATATGAAAACCCATTCCATGAAGCTCCCTGCGCAGGGTTCCATTCTGGAATTCACTGAGCTGTGGCCATAGAAGTGATTGGAACACCTGATTCTGATTTGGATGAGTGAGCAAATACTTTTGGCAATATAGTGTGTATATATATATATATATATATATATATATATATATATATTTTTTTTTTTTTCATTCATTATCTCCCGCTTATCCTCTATTAGGGTCGCCGTGGGGTTCCCCATGCCCATCCAGGGGAGAACGTCTCGGGCGCTGGGCAGATAGACCCAGGACAGGGTGCCAATCCATCGCTGGGCACACACTCACTCACACAGACACACTCTAAATGGGGCAATTTTCCATTAACTTGATCCATGTTTTTGGACTGTGGGAGTAAACCGGAGAACCCGGAGGAAACCCACGCAGACACGGGGAGAACATGGAAACTCCACCCAGATGGGGACTCGAACCGGGAATCCCTAGCGCTGAGAGGCGAACGTGCTAACCACTAAGCCACCGTGCCGCCTATATATATATATATATATATATATATATATATACAGATATGTTTTGACTACAGGTTACTTTAGCTGTCCCCGTCACTACAGGTCACTTCAGCTGTTTCATATGGCTGAGTGGTCAGTGCAGTAAATCATTCCTAAGAACTCAGCAGGGAACCATTACTTATCCTGAAAATAAAGCTGTTCTTTACTTCATGCCCTGTGGACAACTTTATACAGGCCAGTCTAACACATTACCAACTTGGGGAAGGAGGGAGAAAGGGAGGTAGGGAGGAAGGAAGGAAATGAATTACTTAACATAAAACGCATTAAATCCTTTATGTTTAAACACAATGCCTCATTATCTATCAGTGATATACATCACTGTTAAATATCTTCATAATTTCCATTGTTCAAATCTAGTACAGTTATGTAAAACAGCACATCCACTTTAAATTCTATGGTTCTACCTTGAGTTGTGGTTAACTTTTTTTGCATTCTTAATTTGTGTGTATGAAAAAAATTACAGCACTTTTTTGGTTTAATCTTTCCATAGAACATTGTCCAGAAATATTGTGTTCTGTCGATTTAGATTCAGTGGCATTTTAAGTATTTCTTTGATCGTGACCGTGACCTTTTCCTTGGCCTTCATCAATACAGTAGTGCTCTGTTTACAGTGTGGTAAACATATGGCACATGTTGAAATCATCACTCCAGATGTCTCCAACTCAGGTTTTGTATTTTGTTTTAGAATGAGCATTGGGTGGAATTAATCCTGTCCTAGCATTGTTTCAATTTTGTATAATGTTAACTTTTTTTGTTAGGTTTGTGTCATGGGCTTTTCTTTATCAAACATGTGAGCTCTATATAATCTCAAATCATAAACAGTTAGCTGATGCGCAAACTGCCAAATTAGTCTTGCTTTAAGCTTTGCCAGTGTTTCTGGCTAACCTTCTTTTTGTGGAGTTCGGGGTTTACTAATTTAAAGGGATCACTCATATTTTTGCTCTAAACCATGTGCTTTATAAGTTCATTCGTTCATTCATTATCTCCCACTTATCCTCTATTAGGGTCGCGGTGGGGTTTCCCATGCCCATCCAGGGGAGAACGTCTCGGGCGCTGGGCAGATACACCCAGGACAGGGCGCCAATCCATCGCTGGGCACACACTCACTCACACAGACACACTCTAAACGGGGCAATTTTTGAGAATTCAATTAACTTGATCCATGTTTTTGGACTGTGGGAGGAAACCGGAGAACCCGGAGGAAACCCACGCAGACACGGGGAGAACATGGAAACTCCACCCAGATGGGGATTCGAACC
>JAFMOD010000271.1:3908364-3962587 GCA_019802435.1 Corydoras maculifer
TTTTTTTTTTACCATGTAAGTTACTGAACTCAACAGTGTGTATAATTGGACCTACACCCTCATCTTATTAGTCAGAGGTCAATCTGTCCAACCTGACTGTTGAACATTAAAACATCCCACACCACAGTGAGTCAGCACAAGATGTGTCGTTATATTATTTTCATATTACCTCAAGTTAATGCCATAGTTAACAGGCACTCTGTGGGTGAACAATCTGAATTTGTACACAGACCTAATGCAACTCCCCACAGTAACTGCCCTTCTCCCACAGGAACTACCTGGTAGGCAAACAAAGGACTTGTTTATATCACCATGCCACATCCTTACTTTTACACCACTAGTTCTAAATCAAGTGATTGTGCATCAAGATGGGTTGGTATCATAATATTTTCTCTACAAAGAAATACATCTTCATCTACAAATAGTATTATTGCTCTGCTTCTACATTAACATCAAAAAGCAAAAACACAAGTAAACAACCAGAACAATGCTGCAAAATAATCTAATAGCACTATATTTACATGTTTCTGTGTTGCCTTTGTTGGAGGTTTCTATATGATGTTAACATATAATTGTACATTGTTAATTTTGAAACTCACGCCACTTACCTTTTGGTTCCTATTAATGACACAATAACAGCTCTGAATCAAATATTCAATCCTCATCATCTACATGATTACAGTATAGGGCTGTGGTTATTGTGGTTATTAATAAAATCTGGATTATTCATTCATTCATTTATTATCTTCCGCTTTATCCTCTATTAGGGTCGCGGTGGGGTTCCCCATGCCCATCCAGGGGAGAACATCTCAGGCGCTGGGCAGATAGACCCAGGACAGGGCGCCAATGCATCGCTGGGCAATCTGGATTATTATTATTATTAACAATTAGAAATGAAGAAGGACTCAAACTGATGGACTTATAGAACTGCTCAGTCCATTATTATGCACAACTTACTGGACAGAGTGGAGTGGATGAATTTTGGAACAGTGAACATTTACTGTGGTTGATTTTAGGTGTAACACTGCTGTAGCAAAGTGTAGCACTTTTTATTTGGGTCTACAAACATTCTTAGCAATGCAGTGACACTGACATTTTGGTCGTGTGTTATAGTGTGTATTTTGATGGCATGAGAACATCAAATGCCACAGTGCTTTTGAATTTTTTTTTTAAACACTGTGTCCACATAATGTTCACTGTATTAGACATACTATCTATATTGTAGATGTAAATTCAGAAACAGTAGTTCAGAGAGATAGTAAGTAAATTTAGTGGTTTCTTTATTTATTATGCATAACTGCACACATTATTCAAGTTATGTACTTCAGACATTATGCCTTGCATTTCCCGTTGTCATTTTGCAAAAAATAAATTGTAATTTTCCAGCCCTACAAGCAAAAACAATAAGATCTGTTGAATATGAAGATGTCTTGACCTCAATATTAAACACAGAAGCGGTGAGTGAAAACACATCACAGCAGTTACACCACGGGTCCAGTGGCAAGAGATCAAATCTAACGATCGGAGAAAAAGAGACTGAAATCTTTACATCGCAGGATTTTTACAGCTGTGGGAGGGGGTTCATGTTCATCCGGGGGGGGGTGCCTTTAACTATCACATTAAATCCATACACACTCGATGATCTATTACCCAAACACACTGTCTACTCAGAGTCCTAAACATGTAACATATAGTTTTAACATTCGCGGGGCCTGGTTATCAGATGGGTCAGTGCCCTGACGGCTCGGAGCACTGCAACAAAATCGATCGGATTTGAACAGATCGATGTTTTGAGAACGTGTTTTGAGTCTGAATGTAGCCTGTATGTATTTTAAATAGGGATTTTTATTGAGTCCATCTTACCGTGTCTGAATGCAGGTCCTGCTGCTGGCACAGGCGGTACAGAAAGGATGTTTGCTCCTTTAGCAGAGTCTGGCGCGTCGTTAAGAAGACGGTGCCGCCGACATTGAGCCGGACCCATTTCCCATTCGAACCCGACGGAGGGATGGCGGCTCCGTTGCCCGTCACACTGCTGTCTGTTGTACCGGAGTCAATGGGAGCGGACGAGCCCGTGACTGTTCCTTCACTTCCTTCGCTATCTTTGTTATTGTTGTTGTTATTGTTATTATTATTTTGGTTGTTGTGTGGGGAGCAAGACCTCCTGTCTCGTACATCCCTAAACGCTTTCTCATTCGTAGCCATTAGTAAAAAGATTTAAAGTTGCGTTAGGTTATTTGCATTAAACAGCTGCGCCGCGAGCTGAACCTCTCCCTCCTGCTCAGTGTCTGTCGGTCTGTCGGTCGGTCTGTCTGTCGGTCTGTCTGTCGGTCTGTCTGTGGCGCAGCAGCCGCTGCTTTAAGCAGTCTGTCGTGAACTTGGGTTGCCAGATTGACATTAATGTGTCCATCTGAAGCAAACTTTCCTTTTCAAACGGCGAAATTAAATTTTCCAGCTTTCGATAATAGTGATCTGATATTTATGCGATTTCAACATCATTGTAAAGGAATAATTCTTACTCAAATTTTCTGAGTATTTTGCAAACATAAACACTTCCAATTGACACAGTCCCTGACAAGTGACAAGTACTGACGCTTATCCATGTTGTGGAAACAAAAGCTTATAACCTGACTTTAAATTCATCCATTGGTTTTAGAAATGACTCATATGAAAGCTGAAACCCTCCCAAATGAGATTTAATTTACGAAAATAAATTTGCTTTACTGCAGAAATATTGATCATTTAATGAACACAGAAAGGTCAAATTTTGGCAAGACAAATGTTTTGTCGCCCACAGAAAGTAATGTGAAAATCAAACAAATAATTCACTTCATATACAAAGATATGCTTCATAACACTGGTGAATGACGTTGTGGTGCTATTAGAGCCATATTTAATATTTTGTGTGACTTCCATGAGCTTGAAGGACTGCATCCATGCGGTTTGACAATGATTCATACAATTTATTGATGAAGTCATCAGGAATAGCAAAGAATGCAGTCTTGCATGCCTCCCAGAGTTCATCAAGATTCTTTGGTTTTGTCTTTCAAGCTTCCTTTTTCATCCTACCCCAAACATGCTCAATGATGTTCATGTCTGGTGACTGGGCTGGCCAGTCCTGGAGCACCTTGATCTTCGCCTTGAGGAACCTTGATGTAGAGATGGATGTATGAGATGGAGCACCATCCTGTTGCAAAATTTGACCTCTTTTATGATTGGGAATGTAAGATGTAGCTAATACTTCTTGATATTTTAGGCTATTGATATAGACCACAATCTTTCCACCACCAAACTTGACTGTTTTCTGGGTAAATCTTGAATCCATACAGGCTCCAGTAGGTCTCCTGCAGTATTTGCGGCAGCTGTGGTGTAATTCAACTGAAGATTCATCTGAGAAATCCACCTCCTGCCACTTTTCCAGCGTCCATCTGTTTAGCAGGCTGTGGGCCTCGGCAATTGCCACACGGTTTATTACCTGCCTTTTGTTTAGTGCTGGCTTCTGCGCACTGATTTGACCATGGAGGCCATTTCAAGGCAGAATCCTACAAACTGTTGTAGTTGACGCAGGGACTTGAGGTGACCAGGCCTGGTGGAGCTCTGCTGCAGTGGAAGAGGGACTGGCTTTGGATTTTCTAACCAACAAACGTTCCTCCCGAGAAGTTGTCTTGTGGGGTCTGCCAGACCTAAGCTTGTCAAAAACATCTCGTCTCTTTAAATCTTTTTTTACTTCTTTGTGCTTGACGCTGAGACACATTAAAGGTGCCAGCCACCTCTGATGTGGATTTAGTCTTCAGCATCTTGATAATCAAAGATTTGGTCACAGGATGGATTTTTGGCATGTTGTCAGAGGTCAAGTTGCAGTGCAAGTAAAGGTCTGGGGTGCTGGAGTTCTTTTTATTCAAACCCACTAATTAACCAATCAATTAGTCAGCACAGGCTGTAAACTTGGATTAGGTGCATTATATGACAAGGCGACAACTTTTGTCTTGCCAAAATATGACATTTCTGTGTTCATTAAATGATCAATATTTCTGCAGTGAAGCAAATGAATTTTCGTTTATTAAATCTTATTTGGGAGGGTTTCAGCTTTCATATGAGTCATTTCTAAAACCAATGAATGAATTTAAAGTCAGGTTATAAGCTTTTCTTTCCACAACATGGATAAGCGACAGAACTTATGTCAGGGACTGTAGATTATTATTTGGTTGTTTTCTGTCATTGAAGTCGTATTATTAAAGAAACAAACAAAAAAACAAACAAACAAAAATATATAGCTAAATATAATTATGTAGGGACGGCGCGGTGGCATGGTGGTTAGCACATAAGCCTCTTAGCATCGGGGATCGATGTGTGTTTTCTCCGGGTTCTCTGTTTTTCACACAGTCCAAAAAGATGTATTCATGGTGAATTGGCTGCCATATATTGCCACTATATAGCCACTTTATAGTGTTTGTGTGTCTGTGTGAGTGTGCCCAGCAATGGATTGTCAGGGTTCTTAGTGTATCAGCCCAGTGCCCAAACACCCCCGGCCCTACCCAGGGACAAAGGTCTGAATCCCAATCTGGATGGAGTTGGTTTGTTGGGGTTAGAGTTGGTTTTCTCTGGGTTCTCCAGTTTCCTCTCACAGTCCAAAACATGTATTCAAGGTGAGTTGGCTGCTTCACAGTTTGCTAAATTTGTGTCTGTATAAGTGAATGTGTGTCCAGCAATGGGTTTGGTGCCATGTTCTAGATGTGTCTGCCCAGTACCCTAAATGTTCTGCCCTGGATGGGCACAAGGAACCTTACAGCCTGGTTTGGGAACAGTTCCCACCAGGCCAGGCAAGCATACCAAAGAGTGATAGAGTGTATCACTATGATTGAACTTTCTGATCTGCAAACAATTTAAATAAAGCATTGCTCAAGTGATAAAGTGATTGTCCCACTAACCAATATGCCATGGACAATAACATTTAACATGTGCTTTTTTTCTTTTCAATTTTCTCCAACCCTGTAGATAATCTTTACTTTAAAATGAAATTTTAGCATTTTAAAGTTATTTTTAAAGTTGAGATTTATTTTGATGTTATGAAAAATGTCTCAACATTAATATTTTGGTCAATACCTACATTGTTTTTAATAAAAATAAACTAATAAATTGCTTGCAATTATTTCTTCTCACAAACTCAAATAATGATACAGCTACCAAATTTATTCAGAAGTTAAGGACAAAATCTTTGTAACCCTCATTAAACACATTCAGCTGAATGAACACAAACAACTGTCCTATCCGCTTTTACCTTTACTCTTAAATGAAAAATATGTTTCATTTTTAAAACAATCTAATGAAACAGATAAATTAATTACATGGTTAAGTTTTCAGGTACTCAATGACAAAAAACACTGCTGGTATTTGGGCAAATATATGAAGACACATTTCAGTAACTTAATCTTATCTAGCGGAAAGTGACAGGGCTGCAGGGAAAGCAAACATTTGCAAAACACTTCATCCAAAACCCATATCTGTATGGTATCTGGGTTTATTAAATGCTACATAAATAAATTAGTTGTTGAATGATAACATGATGTCAAACACTGTGTTACTTTAACATCCTCCAGTTTTATATTATTGCACTAATTGTGCAATTTTAGCTAGTCGGTGATTTAAAAATATTTTTTCCAAAGTTTAAATTAAAGGTTCACTGCTTTTATAACAGTACAATCCTAAAGCCGCCTTACAGGGTTCTAAGTCTGAAACCCTGAAGAGCGAGCCGTGTGAGAGGTGTAGTCTGTGATGTTGGGAAGAGCCGAAATGACGCAGCAAGCTAGCCCAAAGCATTTACTGCTCATGTCCTGCACATTAAACCTGTAATAAAGCACAAAAAATTTTAATTAACCCTTTAAACCTTTCTGCACATCATCATGTGGTTCTAGCTGTCAACCAATCAGAACTCACCTTACTATTTTATTAAATTATTAAATGCAATAATAGTATAGTATCTATTATAAAAACATAAAAAGCTAAAAACTCATGGTTCTGTACCATTTATCAGTTTTCTCATCATAGTACTCGACCCTTGAGGATGATTTACTTCCTATATTGCCGCCGACTACGTACAAGCGCTCATCCATCACCTAGGAACAGAAAAAACACAAGCAAGAAAAACAGAAGACTAATGAGATAATATCAGACAATATTAGAAAAAGAATTTCCCCATTGTGGAACTAATAAAGGAATATCAATCAATGTTCAAGCATCTTTGTATAGATTTTTTGTTTTGTTGATTTTCTAAATGTCAGAACATAATGTCACAATTCATTTTGGGGGCAGCCGCAAGCTTGTGATTAAGGAACCAGCCATGCGACCTAAAGGCCCCCAATTCAATTCTTGGTCCCACCAAATACTATGCCTAAAGTGCCTTTGGGCAAGGCACCTAACCCCAATTGCTCTTTGGGTGCCCACACTTTTGCATACTTCAACAGTGTGTATATACTGTGTGTGTGTTATTCACTGCACAGATGAGTTAAATGTGAAGGTCAAAATCTCCTGTGTGCAAGCATGGTAGGTAAAATAAATCATTTCATTTTTTAACTGTGGATCATGTCACTATTGAGTGAAAGGTGGAAGTACTGTATGAAGAGCAAAAGTATACAAAACTTTTAAAGTCATTTAGCGATTACTTTTATCCAAAGCCCACATCCGTTTGGTATCTGGGTTTATATGAAAAGCTGTTTAATAATTAAAAGTTAACTGTGAATATAAGTCACCAGTTTGAAAAAAAAACAATCATATGAAATAAATTTCTGCTTTAATTTGGTACCTCAATTCCAAAGTGGCTTCGTGGTTGAAACATGGGGGAGCAATTCCTCCACGTGTTGGACTGAGGGTTGTAAACTTCCACGCTCTTCAGATTATCATCGCTATTGCACCCACCGACCTGTAAACCAAAAGTCCAGATGGGTAAATGGGTAAATAAAAGAGAGCAATTCAAAGCACAAAAAAAATTTGTCATTACTGTCAGATGCCATTATACCTTATATGGACAAAAGTAATGGGGTCACTGTTCTATTTACACAGGTGTGTAAAATCAAGCACTTAGACATGACTTTTTTAACAATTGTCTTGTTCTAGCTTTGTAGGAACAGTTTGGGAAGAACACTTTGTGTTCTAGAATGTCTTAAAGAAGGGTACCTAAAGTCAATGTTATGGAGAAACTTGACCTCAACCCTATTAAAACTGTCTAATGGATAAACTACAATGATTTTGTCTGATGTCAAAAAATGCTCTCAATAAAATCTCCAAAATTTTGTAGAAAACCTGGAAAGTTCACATTTTAGGTACCCAAGAACCTTATAGAATTCTGCAACCTAGCACTTTTAAACCTAAAGAACCATTTAGGTCAGTCAGAACTGTATCACATCCCTTAACCATATTAAGAACATTCTGAAGCAACCAGAATCCTTTAATCCTTCATGGCAGGTTTGACTCAAAGTAATTAACCAATCAAAGCACCCAGCTGTCAGAGCCAGGATCTATCAATATCATTCAGAGTTTCCATAATCTAGAACCAGTAAACATTCAAGGAACCCTTTAGGTTTGTCAAGGAGGTTCTAAACACGTAACCACATGGATGAACACCTGAGGAGGGCAGTTATCAGGTGTAATGTACTGGACTTACCACATAGATCTGGTTGTTAAGAGTAATGACCCCAAAGCCGCTTCTGGCCACAATCATCGGGGCAATGAATGTCCACTCGCCTTTTTGGGGGTTGAAACACTCAGCCGTGAATTGATGCCTGTTTCCATCAAAGCCTCCACAAATGTAAATCTGAAGAAAATGTGCATAATTTGTTACATTTTGTCCAAGACAAACTGACACACTTAGAACTTTATGAATAAATGCAGTGCCCAGTATTACTTTGCCATGCAGGCTGGTGGCGCTAGCGTTACTTCTCTGCTCATGCATGGGTGCCACATAGCTCCACTGGTTGGTTAATGGCATATATTGTTCGGCTGAGTTGAGATACCTGCTGCCATCAAAGCCTCCCATGGCATACATGTATCCATGCAGCACAGCCACGCTGACGTAGGAACGACACGAGTGCATTGGTGCCACCTGCTGCCAGGTCTGAGCAACGGGATCGAATTTACACACGCTGTTCAAACATTCCTTATTGGACCCACCAATAAGGTATAGGAAACCACCAAGGAAGCCTGTTTTGTGATGGGCTCTGGGAGTTTCCTCTGGGTAATTGATCACCCTCCAGGATTCAGCTTTGGAGTCATAAGCCTCAATGGTGATGCACTGGGTTAAATCATTCCAGCCTCCTATAGCAAGCAGGACAGAGTACGGCACCCGGGGACGACTTGCTGGCTCAGTCGTGTTACTCAGTCCGTACTTGTTAATGTTATTGATAATATTCAGAGAGCAATCGATGATATGACGACATTCCTTGTACTGACTGATAAGCTGGCTTTTCTTCACATTGTCCAGGAAGAACTCCATACTCATGAGGCACAGACGTACCTGAGCACACAACACATATAAACAACATAACCCTGACCCACATGCTCACATCAATTACATGATCTCTCACACAAACAAGTTTTCATACATACACACACCTTCCCCCAATATCATCCCACAGTGCTGATCATTTATACTTAGAGAGCATCTACAAATATTTACTCCAAATCACAGTAAGGGCTTATAAAAAGTAAAAGTGTCCGGGTGCTGTGGACTTCAGAGTGTTAAGGTTTTAAACTCTTACACTAACTGTTTCATCTATATGTTGCACATAACATAGCTTTTACTCAAAGGTATGTATTCCATCCATCCTTCCATCTATTATCTTCCGCTTTATCCTATATTAGGGTCGCAGGGGGTTCCCCATGCCCATCCAGGGGAGAGCGTTTCGGATGCTGGGCAGATACACCCAGGACAGGGCGCCAATCCATTGCTGGGCACACACTCACTCACACAGACACGCACACAAACACACTCTATATTGGGCAATTTGGAGAACTCAATTGACTTGATCCATGTTTTTGGACTGTGGAAGGAAACCGGAGAACCCGAAGGAAATCCACGCGGACACGGGGAGAACATGGAAACTCCACCCAGATGAGGATTCGAACCGGGAATCCCTAGCGCTGAGAGTCGAACGTGCTAACAACTAAGCCACCGTGCCGCCCACATTTATTCCAATAACACAAAATTATTTTTGTTTAGATCTGGCCCACTCAAGTAGAGCACATCCATTCGCACAATGTGAGCCAACTGATTAGGGCCTGCAGGTAATGTACGTACTATGGCCATTTATTCTGCCAAACGTGAACCAGGTTTGTTATGGGACATTTGGGCCGAATATATGTTATATATAAGTGCCATTCTGGCAGACAGTGGGCCAGCTGTGAGTCGGTCCACATCCATATGCCAATTAGACTTCCCTTGTTACTGCTCATCATTGTTTTGTACTTTTCATCATTGTTTTGCTATTTTTAAACCCATCTGCAACTACAAACATGGACAAAAGTGTTGCTTCATATTGGTCACAGAAATAACTTGAATCTGACAAAAGTAATAATAAATCAAAATTAAACAGGCATGGACGGAAAAAACTCATTAAACAGGCCTGGACGGAAATTATGGTACCCATAACTTAATATTATCTCTTTTGAGGCATAATTGCAATCAAACGATTCCTGTAACTGTCAATGAGACTTCTGCACCTCTCAGCAGGTATTTTTGCCCACTGTTTCATTTTTCCATCTGTGAACATAGAGCTGATGTGCCTTGGCAACACGTTCTGTTTTTGTCTGTCCATAGGACATTCTCCCAGAGACTTTGGGGCTTCTTAACATGTACTTTGGCAAATTCCACTCTGGCTTTTTTTTTTTTAACCTTTCAACAATGCTTGGTCCCCTGCAGTCCATTTGGCTCTAACAACGACAGATGGTTTGATCTTGATGTTTCTTGAGCTTGAAGTTCACCTTTGTCTATAATTTTCTCTCCTTCACTTCCTCTGGTCCATGTCACATGGTGTGATACCAAACAGCTTAGTGACTACCTGTAGCACTGTATATAGGCCCATTTACTGATTACATGACTGTAGACACATGTGATGCAAATTAATGGACACACCTTGATTTAACATGTACCTTTGGCAAGATTACTTTAGGGGACAATCATTTTTGTCCAGGTCTGTTTCAGTTTATTTTTTTAAATTAACTCTGTTAAAGCGGCGGCACGGTGGCTTAGTGGTTAGCACGTTCGCCTCTCAGCGCTAGGGATTCCCGGTTCGAATCCCCATCTGGGTGGAGTTTCCATGTTCTCCCCGTGTCTGCGTGGGTTTCCTCCGGGTTCTCCGGTTTCCTCCCACAGTCCAAAAACATGGATCAAGTCAATTGAATTCTCCAAATTGCCCCATATAGAGTGTGTTTGTGTGAGTGAGTGTGTTCCCAGCGATGGATTGGCGCCCTGTCCTGGGTCAATCTGCCCAGCGCCCGAGACGTTCTCCCCTGGATGGGCATGCCCCCCCCCCCCCCCCCCCCCCCCCCCCCCCCCCCCCCCCCCCCCCCCCCCCCCCCCCCCCCCCCCCCCCCCCCCCCCCCCCCCCCCCCCCCCCCCCCCCGCGGGAGATAATGAATGAATGAATGAACTCTGTTAAAGCACGGTTCAAAATCAATGTCAGATTTTCATTTGTTCATTTTCATAGCATATTTTTAATTATTACTTTTGTCAGATTCAAGTTATTCCTGTGACCATTGTGGGTTTTTCTTCCATTAACCGAGGGGTAATAACAATTTGTCCATGTGTGTATGTTAACAAACATTTAACAAAATGTAAATAAAAATTGAAAGACTTTCAGCCATTTAAATTAATGCTTAAACTGTACGTTTTATTTTGCTTTTGCTTTTTGTTAGTGTTTTACATCTGAATTAATTAAACATAAAATTTAAATATAAAAATAAGAATCCTTAATTCTGAGCACCATGGTTCAAATAGGTGGAATAGGATTAAGTTTAAGTAAAGCAAATGTAAAGCTTCTTCTCTGAATACCCCAAATTACATACAGTCCTTAAATGAGTTGTATGAAATAAGCCACCTGCCCACTCACCTTGGGCAAGAGAGTGATGATGTGGGATGAGCGCAGTTCCAAGTCATGCTCAATCCAGGCCATCACTGCTTTAAACACTGTTTCCTCCTCCCTCACATTTAACCTGTCCTGCTCCAGAATGTTGCTGAGTTCTGGCAGGCTCATGTCCAAGAACTCTGGAGTTGGAGGAGAGCTGATCTCCTCAAAGTGGTGTAGGATAAAGGTATGGGCCAAATCACGCAGCTCAAGGCAGGAGTACACATTAGCATACCTCCAAATGCTGATGCAGTTGAGTGGACAGAGTTTAAATTTTAAAAACTCACAGCAGAGGTGTATGAGGCCCTGGATGTCAAGGTAATTGGCTGTGGCCAGCAGACGTTCCACATTATTAACTGTGATTTCTGTATCGCCTGTGTAGGCATACTGAATTATCAGCTCCATCATGTCTGGTGACACCTCAGGGATACAATACACCCTCTTCTCTGTGCTGTACCGGTCACCCACTAATAGAGTTCTGCAGTTACAGGAGAAAGTCATGATAATGAGATATAATAAATCTTTACACAGTAAAGCAGCTCAGTGTTTGTCAGAAGGGAATATTAGATACATGGTGCTATGTATGAATCATTAAATTGGTTAAGGGGTTTGAAAAGAGAAGGAATATGGAAAACATAAAACTAAATCAGACAAATAAAAATTATTTACTTATTATAAGTTGCTGCTTTTCTATTAATGAATCTTGATTTTGATTTTAAGAATAATTTATTTCAGACTAATATTTGCGTTAGTCATTTACAACAAATCATTTGAATCAGTGTTATTCAAAGTTATTCATTTTTAAAATCTAAAACAGTTACTCTTTTAATGACTCAGATCCTGAGAATCCTCTCTAATCATGTACTAATTTACATTCTTGCTTAACTAAACTAAAGTTTACTACAGTTAGCAGTTTGATGAGCAATTAAATGAAACTTTGCTTAAAAATTGAGTTTGTTTCTCTTTAATTCAGTGCATTTAAATCAACCAAATCAGTAAATCATGTTAGGACATGGTTGCAGTCTGTTTCAGTTGAAGAAAAGAATCGTTTGTCTTCATGCTTTTGATAAACAGTTTAAATGGTTAGTCTAAAGGGAAGATTTCCAGCCTTCTGGTGCCAGAGATAATTGCTAAGCTCAACATATAAGATTTTAAATTAATAAATATATTAAACATTAAATATGCAAATCTTCACTGTGAATTTCATGACTTTCATAATAATTTACGTATGTCTATGTCTTATCCTTTTTGTATATTTAAAAACGCAGTGTGATAAAAACCTTTCCTTACCTGAAATAATGGCTGCACATACACATGATAATTTTATGAACTCTGAAGTCAATGCCATCCACTCTGATAATGACATTGCAGAGCTTGTCCTGCTCATTCAGCTTGTTATAGTTTCTCTCCATGTCTCTCAAAAAACGTATGCTTTTCTCTAATTATGTGTGACTCAATGAACACTCTGTGGGTGTTCTAGAACACTGATGTAATGCTGCAGTCTTGTCAACCTAATGACATCATTGTGCATGTTGAAGCACAATGGTTAAAAACTTGTTTGGTATCTAAAACACTTTTCCACCAAAGTTCAGCGCTTTTACAACAGAGCAGTCTTGAAGCAACTTTACAGTGTTTTAAGTCTGAAACCCGAAGAGCAAGTTGAAGTGGGCACCCGTTACTAATTATTTATTAAATTAAAAAAGAAAGTTTTTGAAGTAAGCAATTATAGAAAGGGGAATTTTATTTTTAAATATTGATAAATAAAAAACAAAAATATGCTCCAGACCAAGGGGCATTTTTCTCATCCAGGGCTGTATCTAACCAGCCAGTTCAGATAGGGGACATGAGACTGTATTGTATTGTCCTTTTTAGTGTCAGTGGATGAAAGGGATGACCCTTCGTTCTGACGAACGTTAGATGCAAATGGCATCATCCACTGCACACAGATCTCCAGGTCCCTGAACTGCAGCACTGAGAATGCACAACCACATAAATCATGAAGATGAACATCAGCTGATAGAATAATATCTGAACTATTCATATAGTAATATTATACTGTATGGCTTAGTGGTTAGCACGTTCGCCTCTCAGCGCTAGGGATTCCCGGTTCGAATCCCCCTCTGGGTGGAGTTTCCATGTTCTCCCTGTGTCCGTGTGGGTTTCTTCCGGGTTCTCCGGTTTCCTCCCACAGTCCAAAAACATGGATCAAGTTGAATGAGTTCTCCAAATTGCCCCATATAGAGTGTGTTTGAGTGAGTGAGTGTGTGCCCAGCGATGGATTGGCGCCCTGTCCTGGGTGTATCTGCCCAGCGCCCGAGACGTTGTCCCCTGGATGGGTGGGAAATATAATAATAATAATAATAATAATAATAATAATAATAATAATAATAATAATAATAATAATAATAATGAACATATAGATTTCATTAAAATTTGTGGATTAACAGTTTGGTATAGATCATTCACTATAAAGTTTACTTTATGTAAACATAATGTCTTTAGTTTTTACCTGTAATGTTTTGTGACCTGTTACTGTCCATGACGCACAAATACAGCAGCTACATGGTAAACAGAAAAAGAGCAGAAACTAAGTATATTACATTTTACATTTTGTTCATAAAAAAACTAATAAGTTAATTGATTAGATTGCTGCAATCAGGGTGACTTTTATCTTACTTGTTGACTTGTATGTAAAGTACATTCTGAAACAATTCCACTGTGTCCATCTACAAATTTGTAGGGGAGATCGTGTTATGGTTGTATCACTTTGTGCTTCAGCGCCTGTAAGTCACTGAATGTTTGAGCTAGAATTCTACAAAGTAACTACATTTGTTTACTGCAAATGGTACCAATATATACCACTGCAAGGATCTCGCAATTAGATTTCCCAGATTTAGTAGGTTGTAACATGCTGGGGTAAGTTGTAACAATTAGACAACGGAAGCAAAAACACTATGTAATATCCTTCAAAAGAGCTACACGTTCGCCTCTCAGCGCTGGGGATTTGAATCCCAATCTGGGTGGAGTTTCCATGTTCTCCCCATGTCCGTATGGGTTTCCTCCGGGTTCTGTGGTTTCCTCCCACAGTCAAAAAACATGGATCAAGGTAAATTGAATGCTCCAAATATGTTTATAAAAGTTTGCGATAGATTTACGCCCTGTCCTGATTGTATCTGCCCAGCGTCCAAAACATTCTTCCCAGGATGGGCATGAGGAACCCCATCGTGATCATAGTAGAGGATTAAGGGGAAGATAATGGATGGATGGATATCCTTTAAAAACCTGTCTCTAGTCTCTCTCACTCTGTGACTGACTAGTAGTGTGTGCGTGTGTGAGTGTGTGTCTACTAGAACAAATTCCTAAAAAGTATACTTGATGAACAATACTAATGTACCTGGGTAAAGAACAATCACGTCTAATAAAAATAAAATTAAAAAACCCTGTTTACTCATTTACATGCGGCGACCTATCCATCCATCCATTATCTTCCGCTTTATCCTCTATTAGGGTTGCGGTGGGGTTCCCCATGCCCATCCAGGGGAGAACGTTTCAGGCGCTGGGAAGATACACCCAGGACAGGGCACCAATCTATCGCTGGGCACACACTCACTCACACAGACACACACACATACTGTACACACTCTATATGGGGGAATTTGGAGAACTCAATTGACTTGATCCACGTATTTGGACTGTGGGAGGAAACCGGAGAACCCGGAGGAAACCCACGCAGACACGGGGAGAACATGGAAACTCCACCCAGATGGGGATTCGAACCGGGAATCCCTATCGCTGAGAGGTGAACGTGCTAACCACTAAGCCACCGTGCGGCGACCTAATGTAACATAAATGTTTTATGTGGAACAGGTCTTACCATTTGAAACAATAAAATATGAAAGTAAGGCTAGAAAACAATATTTGAGTTTTTGTTTTAGGTTGTAGGACAAAAAAAATCTAATTAGGTAAGATTTTCTATAGGCACCATAAAATAAATGTAATTATTTTGTGCTTTAAATAACTTTTCAATAGACTATAATAATAATTATGTGATGCAATCACTGTAATGATTTCTTAAACGAAGACGTTCTTTGCAACAGTTCTTTTGCTAAGACCTGTGCTTTTATTATGAAATACCCCGGAACCGGCAACTACAGGCTCCATGTGCTAGTGTTGTGGGAGCAGTCGGTAGGAAAAGTAGGAAGGTAAACGTAGAGAGTCAAAGTTTTCACATTATTTAACATCAGATTTTTAATTCCAACGCGCTTAAACTGCTTTATGTTTATAATGTCAATTTATGTAATAACTGTGCTCGCAAAGTTAAAATGTAGTTCAACAAATGCTAAAGCTAGCGACTTACAAAATGTTCACTTACAAATACATTTATGCTTAAGTTCCACAGAGAATTAAACCACTTACAAATAAAGCAAACAGTAAAACGCTATGGAAAACCTGTTTCCCTTTAGATTTAGTAAGTTTTAAAAGTTATCATTATATAGCGCGCTTCTTTTCTCTCCGCCTCTAACTTTAACTAACTTCATATTTAATTATATTTATATAAACTCGCGTGAGTATTACACTTTTTGACTCGTTAGAGTTACAGGTTTAGACTCGATCTGTTTCGAGTGGTTTAGACATAGCTGCAACGCTGGACAGGGAATAATCATTTAACCAGCATCAGCTCAGCATCCTGTGGGTACCATCAGAGCGAACAGCAGCTACAAATGAGCTCCATCATCTGACTGTCTAGCTACTATATATATATATATATATATATATATATATATATATAAAATATTCATCTAATATACATAAAAAATATACCTTTTCTGTTTAGTCTTTAGAGTGAAGGACAAAAAACGAAGCTCTGATGTGTCTGAACCTATGACCTGAACCACTCAGTTTTTACAACTTTAGGCATTTTGAAAATCTGTCATATATGTATGTGTAGATAGAGAAATAGATAGATAGATATGTATATACATGTATATACAAACACAACTATGGAAAAAAATTGAGACCACTACAAAATGTCTAAAATCAGCATCTCTATATGTATGACAGCCATTCCATTCCAGTGTCAGTTGAATTCTAAAACAAGTATACCTCATTATACACCAAGGAAAATTATTTTAAAAAACACTGCTGTGGAAGTCACTATGCTTTTGCAATAATAAATGTCATGTTGCTTCCACTCAAAAAATTCTAATACAGCAGCCTGTTACAACTAGATCAAGCAGCAGACATTGGAGACGACAAAGCTACATACCAGCAGAGGACGAAAACGATTCCCCACTGACTGGGATGACCGTCAACTTATGTCAGTCAAATGCAGGATGACTTTAAATGACCTACGAAAAGATTGATGAATGGCAGCTGGGATGAAGTGTAAAACAATAACAGCTTATAGAGACATGGCTTAAGTCGTGTAAAGCTAGAAAGAGGCCTTTAGCAATATGATGTAAAGGAAGGCCAGGCTGAAGTTTGCCAAAGACCTTAAGGATTGGACTATAGAGGACTGGAATAAGATTATCAGAACCGCGTTAAGGTCATTAAGGTCATATTCTCTGATGAGTTTAATTTTTAGCTTTGCCCACCACCTGGTTGTCTGATGGTCAGGCAAAGACCTGTAGAGGCGTACAAACTATTGTGTTTTGCTCCCACCGAGAAATTTGGTAGAAGATCTGTAATGATCTGGGGCTTCAGCAAGGCTGGAATCTGGAAAATTTATCTTGAAAGCCACAATCTTGCTTCCTTCTTTTCTGGCAATTTTCCCTAACTTTAAGAACTGTTTTTTTTAGCAGGGCACTGCTCCATGGCCGCACATCTAGGTCAATCCTGGTGTGGACCACCAGATCAAAATATGTCTGGCATGGTCAGCCAAATGTTCAGACCTGAGCTCTATTGAAAATCTCTGAAATGAAATTTGTGGTGTAATTACAAGACATGTTTTGTTCTTTGAAACATTTTATATCATGATTATTCATGTCTTTCTCTCATGTCTGTTTAATATAAGGTTTTTTAATAGGAAATCAAATGGCTTTTGAAGACATTGATCAGCTTACCAAGGCATTAGCCAAGACTCATGTTGGGAATGAGCTGAGTTATAAGGGTCGAGGCCTGAAGCTAAATGATAAAGAATCAGGTGAAAAAATCATTATGACTAGCATTTTTGTCTTTTTCTCTTTATAGTCTAATTAAGAAACAATTTGTTACACCAAGAAGACATTGCTTCCCAATAGGCTGTGTCTCCAATCAATTTACATCAAATAAGTAATCTATAAAGATACAATCATTAGTAGTCTTGCTGGGTATACGCAACACATCTAAACAAATTACATCTAGCTGTAAAATAATAAGAGAATATAATTTCTTCCTGTTGTAGTTAAACACATAGTGGACGATATACAACAGTTTCATGGTTTGAAGGCATTAAGATTGGAAGGAAATACTATTGGTGTTGAAGCAGCAGAGGCCATCGCAAAGGCTCTTGAATCCAAGAAGGAATTGCAGGTACATATTTATTTGTGTGTTTATTTATGTGTTTCCTTGTGTTTTGTAACATAACCATGATTTATTTTTTTTGTCTTGATAGCAATGCCACTGGAGTGACATGTTTACAGGTCGTCTTCGTTCAGAAATTCCTTCAGCATTGGTGAGAGAATTTTAAATAACAATAACAGTTGATTTTTATTTATTTATTATTTACTTATTTAAATATATAATTTAAATGTATTATATGTATTTTAAATTCTGTAGAAAACACTGGGTGAGGCATTGATCATATCAGGGGCCAGGCTTACAGCGATAGACTTAAGTGACAATGCATTTGGTCCTGATGGAGTAAAGGGGTTTGAGGTGCTACTCAGGAGCCCTGCATGCTACACTCTACAGGAACTCAGACTGAGTAACTGTGGTATGGGCGTTGGAGGAGGCAAAGTAAGTGGAAGAAAGAATTGATTAGGATAGATGATATTTCTGTTTTCAGTTTGAAGATAATTGGTTTTATCATAATGCTTTTTTAGATTCTGGCATCCGCTCTGACTGATTGCTACAATCAATCTAATGCTGCTGGTTGTTGTCTAAGTCTTAAAGTTTTTAAAGCTGGTCGTAATCGTTTGGAGAACGAAGGTGCCGTGGCACTTGCCCGTGCCTTTCAGGTAGAGATATATTTATTTGTTTAATTGTCATATGTTGATTTGTAATCTTAATTAATTTCTTATAAATATTTTTTTACTATATAGTTAATTGGGACACTTGAGGAGATTCACATGCCACAGAATGGAATAAATTTTCCTGGAATAACAGCTTTGGCCACGGCAGTGAAGCATAATGTCAGTCTCCGTGTGCTTAATCTGAATGACAACACCTTTACTAAAAGAGGCGCACTGGCCATGGCTCAGGTATGATCAAGTTTTCTTTTGAAGTTAAAATCCATATAAATTAAAACTTTTACTTGAAAATTTGTGATTATAAAATATATTCTTTATCAAAATTTTCAAAAAACTACTACTACTAATTTAAAATGTATTATATGGTTATATTTTTATAGTTATTTCATTATTTGATTTGATTTGTTTTATTAAATTATTCAATGATGTGAATTGTGAATAACCTTTAAATTAATTGGGTATCTTTTTATTAGCATTTGTTTTTTTATGTCACAATATGGAGGAAATAACAAAGAAATAAATATTAAAAAAATAATGAAATTGAAAATCTATGTATAGTTATTTTAGGTAATTGGTTCTCGAATAAATGTATGCTTAAATTATTAATTTTATTCCCGGTTTCCAGGCCCTCAGGCACCTTTCTGGCATTCAGGTTATCAACTTTGGAGACTGCCTGGTGCGCTCTGAAGGTGCCATTGCTATAGCATCTGTGATAAAAGGACTGTTTGCTCTTAAGGTTAGTTTTTAGTGACCCTAGGATCCTGTAAAGCTGTTATGGTGTAATGTTCTATTGCATGAAGCATAATGTCAATACTGTTTCATGCAACTGTTTTAATACCCCCGGTAAAATTCGTTTAATTTATTAATTTATGCTACATTTCAGTGTTTTCAGTGTATTCATTTAATTTATTGAATTTTAACTCCTTGAACAAGACGACTTATATCTTAAAGATCTAGTAGCACAGATCAAACATTAGAATGACGGAGTTGGCCTATAGAGTGACAATTTTATGTACGATTTTTAATGAGAACAATTTTAAGGATTTTCACATGTACGAATAGAAAAGTTACAATCTACATCACGTCACCAGATAATTAGACACCAGATAATCACCGCTGCTGTTTTCTGTGTTGCTTACTTATCTGCTTTATTGCTATATTATATATATTTTTTTATTTGTACATGTGTAAATCCTTATTATCTTATATTTTTTAGACGTAGTCATGTAAAAATATTTATGTATGTTTACCAGTAATTTTTTACATATGGAATTTTGGACAGTAATGTCACTCTTATAGGCCCTATTCTTCGTATGATTGAGTTCCTGCGAACTAAGCATGGTTCTTAAAACAAACTTTGGGTGACTTTAAGCGTTCAAACACCCTGTTGTCCTTCATCAGTGTTTGACCTCACAATGTTTACCCATATGGTAAAGGGGGACCAGCCTGGAATATGATGTTAAAGCTCCTATTGTTGTGTAGATATTCTCATTTGTAAGTCGCTTTGGACAAAAGCGTCTACTAAATGACTAAATGTAAATGTGGATAGATAGCGCCATATTTTGTCCATATAGTGTATTCAGTAAAAAACAAAAAATGTGGCTTTTCAAGAAGCACATTTGCTCTTTTAATTACAGTAAGTTAAATAGAGCAAACTAAAGAAAGCTTTTAATAAAGATATGCAGAATGTGATATTTAAATATGTTTCTCATAGAGGAAGTTTAAACTTATTGAGCAAAAACAGCTAAACTTGTGATCTTAGCAGGGTGTCCAAGTTTTAGTACTGAGGTCACTAACAATTGTTTAAATAATCTTCTTCATCCATTATATTACATTTTTATTTTTTGTCATTTTTTTATTTGACTTAGTAGATTCTTCTGTCTATAGGAACTGAACCTGTCCTTTGGAGAAATTTCAGAGGCTGCAGCTTTGGTAGTTGCAAGAGCTATACGGGACAAAGCACATTTGGAAAAACTAGACCTTAATGGTAAATTTTATTTTGTTCTGTAATAGAATGGGTGTGTATCACTTCCTCTGATGAAAGTGGTTTACATTACAGTAGACACTTTTATTCAAAGTAACTTGATGAGATAACAACATGGGTCAGAAGGAGGAACCAGTTACAGTTGTAGTGTTATCAAACTTGATCATTATCCAGTCTGGCTTTTAGTCTTATATTTTTTAAGGGCTAAAGTCAGTGCCTTATACAGAATGCAGGCAGCTACAGCGAGCCAATGAAGAGAGCTGAATAATGGAGTGACATGAGTTTGCTTAGGTTGGTTAAACACGAGTCGGGCTCTGATAATGCTGGGTAAGCTGGGTGTTAATTGGAAAGCCATGGTTACAACTGAGCCGGTTGGATATATTCTAAAGCCATTAGTTTCCAAGATCAAGGCGTTATGAATTGAGGGTTTTGCTGGCAAATATCAGATTATTTTTAGTTTACATTTTTTAACCCCATCAGTAAAATAAATGCAGATTTTGTTTACTTTGAAAAAGAAATAACATTCTTACACTTGTATTAATTCCTTTTTTAAGTAGGTATTATAGGTATTATACAGGTTATATTACCAGGTATTATACATTAGAACACAGAAAAATGCTTGTTGTTGTTAAAGTGATTTGATTCTCTCAATATTTTAAGATGCATATGAATCTGGATGGTTTTAAAAACTCCTACAAAGATATTTAACATACAATTATCAAACATTTCAAGCAGTTGGTGTAGCACTGGTCAGTTACACAAGGCTAAACTAAAGGCACACACTATGTGACACGGAAACAAAGTTTGTCTGCATGTGACTATGTTCTGCTGTTGTTTTTATATTGTACACAATATGGACAGATGTTTGGTATGGAAGAACCTGACTAACTCACATGGAGCCTTGCCAAACGCTTTTCAAACACTGTAACCTGTAGATGTACAAATATCATTCTAAAGTTTGTTGGCTCAAATTCAAGGGCCACTCAAATAAGCCCTGTTGGATAAAAGTGTCTGCAAAGTGACATTATGTGGAGTAACATGTTGTAACAACATGTAGTCTGTCTACCTTCAGAAAGAAACCATACAAATAGGAACTTTTATGAAATTGCACCATAAATAAGCCTCTACATTCTAAAAAGCAGACCAAGAACAAGTCTTATTAATAGATATCTGGGGAAGAACAAATGAATAGATTGACTTTACATGCAACAAAACCTTGAGATTTTGCTAAATTAAATTAAAACTAAATTAATTTTGTAAATGTCTGCCTAAATTAAATATTTTTTTCCAAAAGAATTCTGTCCAACACACCTCACATTGTACCACACAAAGAAATGGCATAGTTTAAATTTTAACATTTGTTTACTGACCTCATGAATTAGTTTCAGTGAAAGTTATTTAACTATTTCTTTGTTTTTAAATCCGTGAACAGGAAACTGTTTGGGAGGAAATGGCTGCGAAGCTCTCATAAACACCATGGAACATATGAACAAAGTTACTATTCTCGGATCACTCAGGTATTTTGCAGTTCTAAATGTTTTTAAAAGAAAGAAGGGAAGAGGAAGAGCTTTACATCTTTGAAACTGCAAATTATAGTTAGATTTATGGCCCAGAAATTTTCCTAGACATTCCATTTATGGTTTCAGTATTTGTGTGTAAAAATTATCAGAAAACAATTATTAGTGTAAAGAGCAGGCACATTTTAGCTCCTACTTTAGTAGAATTTTCTTTTTTTGGGGGGATGAATCAAAATGCGGTAAAGTACATGTTTATCAAAAAAAGACTTTTTGGACAACTTACAGACATTTTAAAGACTCAAAGTACCAGCAAAATCAAAAGCTTGACTGACTGTCGAATCATTTAACAACAATAATCAACAATCAAAAGGCACTTATAGACTGATGATAGAACTGAGGTTTTCCTGTGTCCGAAACTGAAGGTCATTAAAAAGTGAGGTTATCTGCATTGCAAATGTTTTGTTAAAACCTTAAATCTTATTTAATCAACTGTCATTTCTAAATAGCTGAAAACAAATGTTTGTCCCTGTATAATTGCTTAGTAACCTGATTATTAACTCTGATACACTGCACAATAAATAGTATACATTTGGTGCAGACTTAATGATTGCGTATCTGTGAATTTGTAGTATTTAATATATTTGGACATTTTCAGTAACTTTACAAGGTCAGAATAAAAAATGTATAAATGCTAATACCTAAATAAACATGATTTTAGTGATGATGAAGGAGAAGAGGAAGAGGATGGTTCAGAAGAAGAAGAGCAGGGTGAGGAGGATGATTCAGAAGAAGATGAAGAAGAGCATAATATTGTGAATAGGAAGCAAGCAGAGGCTAATGGTAAAGGAGATAAGGGCACCAAGAATGTAAGAAATGTTCTCTTTTGTTAATACTGCAAGTTTAGTTCAGTATAAAAGTTTATTACTATTTATACTCCTCACTAGGTGGCACTGTGCAATGCTGAGATTAATTCTTTCCTTCAGTCTCCATCATTAGAGAAGCTGGTTAACCTTCAGGGATCATCGCTCATTGAACAGGTACAATGCCATCTGTTATAAAACCACATAATCTTTATCCAGTCATTTTTAAGGTGTTTTTCAAAAGTTTTTTTTTTCATTAGTTTGACTTTTCAGATTCAGCTAAAACCGTGGAGGCCTTTCTTCAGATAACCTCTGTGTTTCAGGAAGAGCCAGAAGTGAAACAAGTTATTTTTGAGACTGTTGGTATGAACAAAAGCTTTTATTCTTTATTATTATCCTTAAATTATTTGATAGTTAAAAACTTTATATAATTGTCATGGTTAACTAATGCTAAAAATTATGAAGGATCGACCATGGTTGAGTGAAGCAGAGATTATCATTCAAAATGAAAAGGTCCTGAGTTTAATTCCCATATGTAGAATACAGTGTTCTTTTGGAGTTTCCCAATGTCTGTGTTGAGTTCTTTCATGTCCTTAAAATATATAAAACGTAGATGAACTGTTATATTTCCTACAGTTATAAATGTTTGTAAATCTATTTGTCAGGCCTGCAGACCTGTCTAAGATGTTCCTTTAGGGTTTTTTTGCCCTTTGAGTGACGTGGCAAACTCCAACAAACCAATTTTTTGAACAAAAAAAAGACATTTTGTCACAAAATGAATTAATCAAAACAAAAGACATAATTTAAACATATTAAAATGTGATGGGCAACAATGTGGAAAGTGGTTATGATATAGTAATTTATAATTTGCTTCTCTGTTACACAGATGTGTTCCTGAAGAAGGCGTTTTCTAGTGCTGAGTTTCAGATCTACGGTTTTGTTTCCTCACTGTTGGTGAAGTTGGGACTTCTTAAGGTTAGACTTGTCTTAATATTATGTATTTATTGTATTAATATTTATTTCTTCTAATTTATTACTTCAATTCTGTCTTATTTTATACCATCCACCAGGGTGAAGGAAAGATCAAGAAATTGCATGTTCTCCCTGGTCACCTCCTTGTTCTAAAGCACTGTGTGGAGCAGGATTACTTTCCCGTAGACCAGGCTGAAGTACTGGAAACTATATTATCTAGGTTAGTACATGTTTATATATTCATTCATTCATTCATTCATTATCTTCCGCTTTATCCTCTATTAGGGTCGCGGTGGGGTTCCCCATGCCCATCCAGGGGAGAACATTTTGGGCGCTGGGCAGACACACTCAGGACCGGGCACCAACCCATCGCTGGGCACACACTCACTCACACACACAAACACACACTCTACATGAGGCAATTTGGAGAACTCAGTTGACTTGATCCATGTTTTTGGACTGTGGGAGGAAACCGGAGAACCCGGAGGAAACCCACACAGACACGGGGAGAACATGGAAACTCCACCCAGATGGGGATTTGAACCGTGCCGCCCATGTTTATATAGTAGGTTTAAATATTTTAAATACACTTTTAATTAGAGAAGGACCTTAATTGCTCAAAATAATAAGACTGGATTCTCACTCAAGAAAAAAATTAAAATAAGCTAGCAGAAATATCTATTAACTGCTTTTTATTCACTGTGATTTTCACTTTCTGTAACAGCTGTCTGACTTTGTGTGTTTGTCTTTCAGAAATGGGCAGGTTTTTAAATCTTGCCCAAGTGAGCGAGAAGCTCTTAAGATCTCGTTGGAGAAAAAGATCACAGTTTAAGGTCTGGTCATTCAGAACTTAAACATGGATCTAACATAATTGTCTAACAGACGCAAGGTTTTCAATGTTTACCAATTCTATTTGGGCTGTTTTTTATATTTGGAATGTAATAAAAATTAAAATGTATGTATAAATTATTACCCACAACCAAAATCAGGCACTTGCTTAAGGAACTAAACTGTAATAGGATTGACTCTGGTGTCACTTGAATTAATGCCATTTTGCCAGTTTACTGCTGAAAAGAAATGTTGTGCAGTGGCACTTTGTTTGCTTGATAAAGAGATGTGGATTTTTAGACTAAGCTGCTCACTGTTGTATGCACATGTAACTGTTTAGTCAATATCACGATAAATCCTTCAAGTAAATTAAAAATGGAATGCTATAAACCTGCCGTCAAAAAGGAAGCTACACATTTATGTATTTCATTTATAACAAAGAAGCATATATTTTTGATATGTAAAAACAAAAAATTAAAAAAGGCAGATGAGGAATATTTTTACGTAAAATTGTCAGTTTAGTATAGATCTAATTAAGGATTCATTTACTACAATTAAAATGTAACATTTAATGCTGTTACACACTGAGCTTATTTTTATTTAAATAATAACTATTTACTAGTTTGGTATCAAAGTGCTGATAGAATTGTTAAAAACTATTTTATTAAAACTTAGGGTTGCAGCTAGTAGCAGGGAACAGAGTGCAGTATAAAAGAGCACAAAATGTATTTAAAACATATTGGATGTACACATTTTGAAAATGTTTCATTGGTGTTTTCATAATAAATAAACAAACTTTTTTGTTAAAACTCTGATTTCTCTCACCTATCAAAAACATGGGGGCTCTATTTTTTGCAAGTTTTCCAGCATGTACCACACAGCTTGATCTAGGACATGTCTCTGTGTTTTGGCCATCAAGCAGATAGAAAAATTACAAGGCGGCGCAAAAGGCATGTACTAATTATCTTAATTATGCAATGAGTGTGTTTTGAACAGAACAAGCAATAAACCAATCAGCATGTTACTTACCATTCCTTTTAGAAGCCTGCAGTCTGACTGGTGGTTTGCTATTTTAGTGGCATGGTATATAATAATGCAATTTTGTGCTGATGTAGAATAATGGTATTTTATTTTGTATTCAGTTTACGTTAAAGTTTGCATAGCTGCAAACTGTCAAGCACTATGGATTTGTGCAATGCTGCATGTCCATGTGTGTACTGCTGCTTGTGCGTAAGCCAAGATGGAAATGAACTTCTGACTGTGAATGTTTACCTAGATTGTGTTTAATTAGTAATGCACTTGTGTTTTATGTTGATAAGATAGCAAAATTCCAGAAATGGCCCTGAACACACCTCATTTAAAGACTGCCACACCCATTGGCGTAGATATATTCATTAACACCGTTGCTATTCTAACTGCTCAGGCAGAAAGCGTGAAAATAGTCTATTGCCAAAGTGTGAGGATCGTGACGCACCTTCCACAGGGTGTAAGATTACAAGATCTTGTCGACTTTACTTCTCTTAATATGATGTGTGAATGACCGTCCACTTTTGCCTCAAACAGCAAATTTATATTTTATTTATTTCATCTACACCAGAATTGAATAACTACAAAAGCAATTAAAAAATTATGAATATTATTCTCATGAAAAATAATCATGTACTGTTTTTACCTACGTGAATGTGTGTTGTGGGTGACTGTTATGTGAACTGTTAGATCAATTATGTTGATCAGTTATGACACTTTGAATATTCTCAAATTCATATATATTATTTTTCGCATGTTTGTTTGTCCATGCCTTTACCAAACAACTGATATTTACTTATCTGGTTAATAGTAAAAAATATATTATATTTATATGGTCACATTTTTAACTCAAGTAAGTTTAATTTAGTAAATAAATAGCAACTATTTGGTAAAATCTGCAAACATTGAATTCAAACATTGAATTTTCCAAACCTTTGGATATGTTATAAAAGTCCTGAAATGAAGAAGGATTTGGACAATAGGCCTAACAGTGCTGACAGAAGGAGGGGACTATCAAAATGAACTAACTTCTAACAACTGTCACTGGAATTTCTGCCTGCTTTGTGACTTGGCTATGCCCACACTATTACACTTTAAATGTTTATTTTACTGGACAAAAATCACTTTCCTTTGCAATGAAAGATTACTTCAAAACAGTAATAGAGACTAGTTTACTGGAACTTCTAAAATGAAAATGGGGCCTCTATCCGCTCTCATATAGAGATATCAGGGGGAGATGTGTTCACCCCATGGTATGTTTGGGAGAGCCACTCTGGCTGAGTGTATGCTATGAAACAGTGCGTCTTTGTGTGGAAGGCAAGGTTTGAAACTGCAGGGACACAGACAGATTTTGCCACCTCACCTCTACGCAGAAAATTCTTAAGCATGAGTATTTATTAGATCATCTTTAAAAACAAGTTAGTTTTAGATGCGATTAAATTCTATTTTTAAAAAACTAGTGGAGTCAACATGGGGGTTCCTAGCACTGAAGGTAAGTTCAAATGTAGTGTATTGTTTGGTGTTTTTATGTCAACATTTTGGGTTGTTCTAAATTAGCGGTAGGTTTGCTCTTTTAATTTATTACTCTTATTTTCCACAATTATTGTTTTGTTACAGTTCTCCATGAATTGAAAATGTGCAAAGAAGAAGTATTTATATTATTTTTAAATATTTGGTTGTAAATATGGTGGTGGTTCTGAATTTTACAGACATTTGTGTAAAAATTCAGTGTCATATTTAAAAATGAATTGTGAGTGAATCCAGAAATTGTAATGTAATTTAATAAATGTTTAGTGAATAATAATCACAATAAGTTTCATTCTCTGTAAACAGTAATTTCACTAAAAGTGGTGATTTATTTTTTCCTTCATAAAATTCTCACAAACTTCTAGCTTTTATATTTCTATGTTAAAATGTCTTCTTATTGAACTTTTGTTTAATAACTAAGTTTATACAAAGCCAAGATATTTCAGGATGGAAACAAACAGTTAACATGTCAGTAAGAAAATAGTACATCACTTGTGTTTTGTATCTAGTGATCAAGCTACACAACCTCCTTACTTGGGCTATTACATTAGTACTTCTCTTCGGAATTCAGGAAGTAAAGCCTGCAAAATGTCCAAAATTTTGCATATGTGACAGCATTCAGCTCACGATAGCCTGTGTCAACAAAAATCTAACAGAGATTCCACCTTCAATAGATGAGGTACAGCCTAAACATTATAATTTTTCCAATATCCTGTGTATGGCCTGTCTCTTTTTAATATTTTAAATAATTAAAACAACTAAAACTGCATTTTTAAACCTATTTATAGATCACAGTTAAGTTGGATCTACGAGGTAATAACATACAGGAGGTTCCTACAGGAGCATTCTTGCATATACCTTATCTTACTCACTTGTCGCTCCAACGCAGTGGCATTCATAGAGTGCGAGAGGGAGCATTTCGCAGCCTTGGGCGCTTGGTCTATCTCAATTTGGCTAACAATGACATTGACATCTTGTATCAAGTAAGAGAAAAATTACTCATGTACCTAATTCATTTTGTACAGCAACCATTGGTAACCTGCTTTTTCTCTTGTTCATAGGAGTCATTTGATGGGCTGTCCTCCTTAAAACAGCTGCTCATTAACAATAACCGGATAGAAGAGATCCAGCCCGGAGCGTTCTCTCAATTGGGGTCTCTTAACCTACTTTCACTCACCCACAACCAACTGGTCTACATACCAAACATGGCTTTTCAGGGCCTACAGAACATAAACTGGTTGAGACTTAGTCACAATGCGCTTAATTATCTTGATATTGAAGCTTTTGCTGGCCTTTTTACTCTTAACCGTCTTAGCCTTGATAACAATGAGCTACAGTTCTTCCCCACTGAGACCATGACCAGGTGAGCTCAGTCCAATCATACAAACTTATACATGGTTTTAAAACCTGTGTTCATTTAATTTAAATGTATTCATTTATAAACCTGAAAATAAATACAAATGTTTGTCATATTGCTAATTTTAAGCAAAAATAGGTCAATTGTTAAACACAACAGTTATTAAAAATCTAAATAGTCACAATATAAGATAAACTTGCCTTGTTTATGTTTCCAATATAAAGTGGAGGACATGGTAGCAAATGTTGTATAGCTTTATTCAATGTACAACTTGCTTCTTGTTTTTGGGTTTCTTGCAGTGGCTGGTTAAAAGCCTTCAAAGCCTTCTCTGCATAATTAAAAATATCAGAATCACTGACTGATGTTAATTATATTTAGTTCATGAATACTTATTAAATAATTCCAAATGTTTTTTCCGCTTTCTTACATAGCTTTAGGCTTCCAAAGATGTATTTTCTTATTAAAGCATTTAACCAATTACATTTTAGCATCATTGGTTGCCAGGTTTTAAATTTTTTTTGACTAAACTTCAAAATGAATTTTGCTGGCCCTAGCATTAAATAAGTGTAGATCAAATAAAGATTAAATAGTATTGTAAATAATAATGTAGATGAAATAAGTGTTGCTTTAACCAATTGGGTTTTAGATAGGTCAGCATATTCACTCCATCTGACTGGAGAGTACTTGATGAGTGGACATTTTCAGCCTTATTACAAATATACAATCACAGCATTAGCTTAAATTTCAATAGAAAAGTTCTTCTTGATGGAACTAATAAATCTCTTTTCAAGGAAAAAAGGAAATAATCAGGATTTAATCAGGATTTTTGGTGAGTGGTGTTTTCCTAAATAATATTGAAATTTTATGGGGTTATTGATGCAACAGCTTTCTACTACATTTCTGCATAATGTTATAGTTAATGATAGGTGGATTAATTCAGACGGAGCATTACTGAAGGCATAGGTGTGAAATGCACTATTTTTTTAGGAATAGACATTAATACTGTTTAATTGGTAACAAACCATTGAAATGTCTTGTTCAATAAAAACTTTTTTTTTAAAGTGTAAGCATTGAATCCCTTCCTTATATTTTTTCTTTCACAATGTTTAGACTTCCCGGACTAACACGTTTGGATTTGAGCTACAATCCCATGACGTATCTTGGAGAAGAGGCTGTGTCTATGGCTAAACTTACACATCTTTATCTGGATCACAATTCCTTGCAGGATTTCTCAAACCTGGCAGTTTTGGCTTCACCTAAGCTCACACACCTGGACCTCAGTCACAATCAGCTGCATGTCCTGCAACCTCTGGCATTTGGCTCACCAAAACTGACACGCCTCAACCTGGCTGGCAACCCAATCTACTGCAGCTGTTATCTGCGGCCCCTGCGCGAGTGGTCAATAAAGGAACAGGTGCGTCTCGCGGGTACATGCAGGAGTCCATCACACTTGTCAAATGAAAGACTTGATGAAGTAGAGCCTACTGATCTACGTTGCCAAAGTCAAGAGGCTATGCTAAAAGCTGAGTTGGAGGAACTGCGCAGACTTACACCACCAACATCCCCACCTGCAAACAAGGTTAAATGCCCAGATGGCTGTGTGTGTGAGGTAACCAAATCAAATACAATATTTTATAGAAATAGGAAAGTAGCATACACAATCATTTGTGATGTTGATAAATTATGTTAATGTGTTTTTATAATAGGCGGCACGGTGGCTTAGTGGTTAGCACGTTCGCCTCTCAGCGTTGGGGATTCCCGGTTCGAATCCCCATCTGGGTGGAGTTTCCATGTTCTCCCCGTGTCTGCGTGGGTTTCCTCCCACTGTCCAAAAACATGGACCAAGTTAATTGAATTCTCAAAAATTGCCCCATTTAGAGTGTGTCTGTGTGAGTGAGTGTGTGCCCAGCGATGGATTGGCGCCCTGTCCTGGGTCTATCTGCCCAGCGCCCGAGACGTTCTCCCCTGGATGGGCATGGGGAACCCCACCGCGACCCTAATAGAAGATAAGCGGGAGATAATGAATGAATGAATGTTTTTATAATATTTAGTTTATTGAATTACATTGAATTTAAAAATATAGTATTAAAGCTTTTTTTTCTCCCAAGGATATGTGTTTAATTCTAATGCTATTATTTTCACTGTATGTGGGTGCAAAGTTAACTTGTAAGGGTTAATACATTTCTTTTTTATTTAAATAGTTTTACCACATTAAAAAGGCTTTTGTTGATTTTTGACAAAAAAAAAACAATGCACTCTGTTTGAAATAAAGCTTTATCTTCAATTTTAGGTTGCAAACAACCATTCATCCTGTGAGAAACAAGGTCACACCAAAGTGCCTCGAGGCTTCTCTCCAGACACACGCTTGTTGGACTTGCGTGATAACCATTTTCATTACATTCCCACAAACAGTTTTCCAGGCTTGCCAGTGGTGGTTTCTCTTCATCTGCAGCGTTGCAAGATTCATGATATAGAGGAAGGGGCCTTTAGTGGTATGAAGGGACTTGTTTACCTTTACCTCTCCGAGAATGACCTGACCTCACTGAGTCCAGGTGTGTTTAAAGGTCTGTCCCAGCTCACATACCTCCATTTAGAGAAAAATCGATTTACTCAGTTCCCAAAAGGTGCTTTTAAATTGCTGCCTGGTTTGTTAACACTTCACATGGAAAACAACGGCATCTCTAAGCTGGAGACAGGAATCCTGGCAGGTGCTGAGAAACTGAGGGGTCTTTTTTTCACCAAAAATAATATTACCAACATTGCGCCTAAGGCGTTTGATCCAGCCCCTGATATTGATACACTGTACTTGGACAACAACAAATTGAAGGAGATACCGAGTAATGCCTTCTTAAAGACCAGCAGCTTGAGAGAGCTTCGTTTTTCACATAATTCTATTCCCTGGATTGGACCAAATGCTTTTCTTCCAGTTGCACCAACTTTGAAAAATCTTTACCTTGACAACATGGGATTAGAAAAGGTAAGACATAAAACTATTTAATTATTATGCAAATTTTTTATTCATATCCTACATAATGGTCAATGGCAAAAATATTATTAGACATGTAATCACACTACATTTAAATTGTTTCTTTTAAAGTTTTAAATCATTTAAATCTTCTGAATGAATGATTATTCACCAATCATATTATTCCTGAACACCTATAACAATGGTTGTTTGCAGTATTTAAATTAAAATACATGTAATTTTTGATATTTCCAATTTTCTTGCAATTTACAGATGTCAAAGGATTCCTTTGCTGGCCTTGGATCTGGCCTGCGCAGTCTTTTTTTGGAGGGAAACAGACTTGAAGATGTACCCAACTTAAGTCCACTTACAGGGCTTGAGGTTATTAATCTGGCAGGAAATCCACTGCTGTGTGACTGTCCACTGCTGCCTCTGCGCAAGTAAGATTGCTTCAAACGTTTAATTCACTTAGGGCAATAATGAATTTAATACAATCCCAAACTACACATTATGAACTAAGCCTATATAAAAAGCAAAGATTTACATCAAACTAAAAACAGAAGTTGGTGTGTGTGTACACGTACTTATCCTGTAAAAATGTTGTTTTTTATATAAATAGCTCTTGTACTTACTTTAAGATGTTTATTTCTACAGGTGGATAGAAAAGGTAAACCTAAAGGTGCGAGCCACCTGTGGTAACCCCCCTGAACTTCAAGGCCAAAGGGTCAAGGATATTCATGTCTTTAAGAGCTGTCCAGGACAGGGGCCACCTCCTGCACTGAGCCCTAAAATTTCTAAAGGACCAAACACCTCAAAATCCAAACCTGTCTTCTCAAACCTAAAAAAAGCAAAACCTAGAATGAATAAAACCACTGCCAAGACACAAAGAATTGTGTAATGTCAGCATAGTCTTGCTTATAAACTATTTAATAAATGTATCCAGAAACAAACATTTAAAATGTGACCTACAAAGAAAAACTGCATTGTATTTTATATCTTTACACCTTTATGTACTTTGGAGTTGCACTGATTAAAAATACAGTATGTATTCTCCATATACATATAGAAATTGTATGTTTTATTACATACAAAATAAATCTTTAAAATCAGCCAAATAACACCTTATTTGCAATTATAAGAATGCTTCATTGCTAGTTTTAACATTGTTAGAGAGAAAAATTAGATAAGGGTTCACTAGAATTAAGATGGTATTTTGGTATCGCTATATCTTATACATTAAACTTCTGCATACATATTAGGGGTATAATAAGAATCGATAAGCATCATATTAATATTAGAAAAAACTAAAAAGCTTTGTTTCAGTTGACTCTAGTGAGTCAATATCTAAAAACATTCAAATAAAAAATCTAAATTGTTATTACATTAAAAACACAAGACAAAACATTTCTGTATATTGTCATCAAACTTTTTTTTTATTCTATTCGGTTTTAATATATATATTTTTTTTTAATGTGGAGAATTACATTTTAAACAACCTTTGTTTTGTGAATATGAATAAAATTTGTATGTTTACTTTCAGTAGCAGGTGTGACCCATGTGTGTGGCAACTGCAATCAGTAGTTGATCTGTCTTGCACATCAACTAAGCATCTTTTTTTTCTTACTCCCACAAACTGCTTTTACAACCTTTAGGTTAAATTAAGATAAGAGCTTGAAGATAGCATGAATCTTTTTCATTAATATTTAGAACGTGTTTATTCTTATTGTTCTGCTGTGTATGACCACGTATATCAAACTTAGATTTTGTTTTTCTTCATCACTGATGGCAAGCCATTTTGGTTCAGATGCAGTTAGTTTGTTTCAGTGACACTCGTGTTTAATTTTACAAGTGGTGTGTTGTTGGAATGCAGTTTTCCATTTCTCAAAGTTATTGCTAAATATATTAAACATTTTCAGCCAACTGCAGACATCTGTGTTCTTTTTAATGTTATTTTGCAACCTTGTGATGCACAGCATTGTTCATAAGTTTTCCTTTGATGGTGGTAGTTTACACCTAGGACCGATCTTGGGCTTGTTTTTGAGGGTTAGCAACTAAACCATGAATTATTTTCTTCTTGGTATGATCTCTCTTGGTTCCTGTGAAGCTCAACAATGGTCTTAATTATCCCCCATCCAAACACACGAGATGTTTTTTAAAAATATTTATTTTTTTCACAATTTTACATGATTAGACTTATAGATCATTATTTTGTAATCTTCAATGCTGCCTTTAATTTAGCTATTAATTAATGCAGTTCACATAATTTTGCCTCACTGATATGTAATATTAAATTAAATCTACTATTTTGTCTCCATGTTTTAGTTTTCCACAACTTCCGGAAGTGGGAAAAACACAATAAACACTGATTTTTATCTTCATATACCATTGTAAATAATTACTCCAAATGTGTAATTTTTCATGTTCAGTTGAACATCAACTAAATATATACAGCAGGTGTATCAGTGTTAATTATGTCAATCTTATTTAATACTTAAAATTAACCCAGTTATCAAACAGCATCGGTTTTAACAAATAGATATGTTTTCAGCATCAACAGGGAGATCAAAGAAACATCATAGTTGATTACTCTATAAAGTTCTCTTAACTAGGAATTCAGAGTACATGATTTTATGTACAGACTAAATAACTCCTAGTATTTTGGTAAATAAAAAAATATATGTAATTATATCCAGGTGACACTGCTTTTTAGGGCTAAATTTGTGAATTAGCTGGTAACTCTGTGTGTGTGTGTGTGTGTATACTATGTCTCAAGACTAGAAAATGGTACTATGGCAATAAAAACTAAAAGTTGACAGGGTATTTTTTAAAAATGTATCAAATTCTTTGAAATTGTTAGTTCAACATCACATTAAGCTCTCCTCTTTTTTAAGAAAGGGAGGAATTTGAACTTTGTTGCTCTCATGATCTTGAAGGTCACGGCTGATGACAGTCTCCACCTCCTCTACTTTTACCTTTACTGGAAGAACTAAGGATGAGAAATATAGTCAGTTTTTAAAAGTGACCTCGAACGTGCAATCTCAGTAAAATACCGTTATATAATACAGTGTTATTAAAAAAAGTTTATCATGAAACTTATACTTACAATCTTCCTCTATCTCAGTCTTCAGGGGTTTGATGGGTGGAGTAATTGGGGACAGTGTAAGAATGTCTGTGGGAGAAGTTGCCATTTCTTGATGATGAGTGGGTGTTTCATCTGCTGGCAGATGCTCGTCTGTCTTCGAGGACAGCTGTTTTAACTGGGCTTCAAGTATTTTTTTCTTGGCCCCTCTTCTCCCTTAAATTAATACAATATTAAAATGTATATATTAATAGGTATAATGCTATACCTCCTGTACAATGAAATAATTTAACATTGTTAAATGTCAAAACAAAATATGGCACAAATTAGATCAGGAAAATGCATACTTCTTTTTCCTGTTGTTTTTTTGCCTTGATCATGTGGTTCTGCAAAAAAAAAAATCGAACAATTCATATTCAGTTTTACTGGCAACTAAGCACAATAAATTTTACACTTTAACAGCTTTTCTACTGACCCCTTAATGCCTTGTATTAATGTAATTTTTTTAGAAGTGAACTACTAGAAACTCTTTAAAATTTTGTTTAAAAACTGAGCCTTACACAAGGTTCTTCCTACCTGGTCCAATGGGTGGCTGAAGCTGATATCCAGTGAGCTCACACCATCCCACAGGGTAGATATCAGGTGACTGACAGTCCACCCACTGATCAAACTCTGACTCCCATCCATCAAAATGCAGCAGGAGCAGCCGCTCCACACAGCGCTGAACAGTGGCCACACACACTAGCCGTGGCTCCATCAGGTCCACTGCCTCCAGTTTCATGCCTGCAGTAAACCCGTGCCCAACAACATCCTGGTGCAAAGTGAGTTTTACATTTGGTCAGCTGCATACTGTACAATGAGATAAATAATTAAGTGTTCAAATGATTTTTACTGTGTTGAACAGCCTGCGTGGAGCAGCAACTGCCTGCATTTCTTCCAAGTATTTGGGCCAAGTAAAGGTTGCCTTATCATAACCTGATAAAGAGAAAGCAATCGCAATATCTTAGATTGGATTACATGAAAGAAAGTCAATGTTTGGAGATAAAATTGAAAGCTTTGCTTATACCAGGAGGTAGAGTAAGGGGTATATCATGGTCTTGGCAGTATCCAGTGGGTAAGATGGCATGTGAACTTGCATGGTAGCAAAACCAGTCGGTACCATCGCCTATCTCCACACCATCAACACTGACCATTAGGAATCCATCAAAAAGAACCTAGAACATAACCAGAAGTTATTTAAGTCAGAATTAATTTTCCAAAGCATAGAAGGTAATGCACTAATCTGTCTGTTAGCATTTTTAGGACATTGTGAAGCCTGCATTATTCACTTCTATTAAATGTGTGTGCATGACTTAAATAAAAGGGAATTTATTGGCTATAGTTAACACATTAGGCAGAATGCCATGTTTACAAAATATTAAAATGAATAGTTTTTTTATTTACATAAAACAAATGTCAATAATTCAAATAACACACATGCAGTATTTGTCATATTGAGAAGATTTTATGTCAGGGTGATTCATGTACCTTTCGAATCGATGCTACACATATATTTCCCAAGTTAAGAGGATCGATGGCTTCCAGTTTCATGCCTTCCTCAAAGAAACCTCCTTCCATATAAACAGTACGTAACTAAAAAAACATAAAATTTATGTTGAGTAACTATTTAATCAAAGTCCAAAAGAGGAATTTATAAGTTCTTACCTTTTTGAACTGAGCTGGCACACTGTCACTGAACGTCTTGTTGGCTGATGAATGACCACGCTTATTAACAAACTTATCTGCAATTATTTTGTAAATGATAACAAGGTTTATAGGATAACACTTTTTTGGGTAGCTCTTTCACCAACAATGCCAACAACTGATAGACAATCAGCTTCGAGGAAAAGTTTATAGCATTTTATTGGCTGTTATTTTCATGCTGGATGCCAATATTTATAGCTATATAAAGCTTATATTAATAAAATAATTAAATAATATAACCTCTCACCTGTTTGTTTAATAAGATGCCCTACAGTAACTGACCAGTTTATTGGGTGTACCAGGGGGCTCCACATGTGACACCAAAAATCTGAGAGCACTTCTCCTGAGGTTCTGACTCCCATATCTTCATAGATAAGTCTCAGGCGGCCCCCAATTACAGTATCCACTACTGCTATTCGAGTTTGGCTAACCAAAGAACGATCCACCACTTCCACACGAACCCCTGGTTTAATAGGGGACTTCATAGTGTCTGCAAGCTGAAAAAAAAAAGTAGTCATAATTTTTACAGAGAATTAGAAAGATGTATAGTGGTGGTGACAGCTGGTGTTTATTACCTTAACATGAAAATCAACAGGAATTGTATTTGCTCCAACAAGCCTTTGCATCAGGTATGACTTCCAATCAGTTATCTGTCTGTTGAGGGCTGAGACAACGCAGGACCAACATTAGGAATAATGTCATTTGCTTTCTAAAGATATCCTTTAAAGTTTTAAACTGTCTTATTTCTCCATCTTTTGGATACTAAATAATTACTAGGGACTAAATCAGTTATTCCAGCATCAAGTAAAATACAAATTGAAAACTAGCAATCATAAATAGCTACAATACAGTATAATCTTTTGAAGAAACTACATGTCGAAGTAAACCCCTTATTTTTACCACCTACAGGCCATCATATTGTGGAGCTGAATTTAAAAATTGACACCGTATTCTCATGCATACCTCATATACATAAAGCTCTGATTAAAATTAATAATGCCTTCAGACTTTTTCCAGTAAAAAACTGTCGTGTTGAAATTTCAAGAGAAATTTTCAAGAGAAAATCTGTTTTATGATTTTAAAGCTGCTTTGTGGACATTTTCATTTCAGAGTGCAAGTTAAAGGAGCCCATGGGTGCTTTTTTCATTTTATCCAAAAAACTATAATTGTTTACAAAACAGATAAGAGGCTGGTCTTGATACAAAATTCTTATTTAAAACACTAAAAATATATATGAAAATAATAGTTCAGATTTAAATTCTAAACCTATGTAAATATTTAAAACCTGAATATTTACCATGGGAGCCCTAATTCAGAAGGTCACTGTAAATCTTTGACAACTTATTAATTCTTTCAGAAATCCACCTGTACGTGTTACTGTTTATCTTCCTGTTCCTCTTGGCACAGCATTCTGTCTGCATTAAGTTAGTAACAGCTGGGTTTTTTCTTAATTTAACAAGTTTTAAATAAACTTACAAAGGTCTATATGAATAAGAATTGTTTATGTGTAGTCAGACAAACGCTGCGTTTATACATTAGTCATTTTCATAGTCATTTTGTTAGTATATGCCCAATAATTATTTGTGTGTTGCATGTAAAATTAGTGGCTGTTCTCCCTCAACCAGGTGTGAATGTCTTAGATGAGTGCATTTTTGGCAGACAATAAGGATGTAAGTTGAAAAAACAAGCAGCTCAGATCTAAAACAGATCATCAATTCATTGTTTTACATTGTATAGATTTTCCTGGTTACTTTATTCTGCATCCTGATGTGATGCTAAACTGATTTTGAGCTGGATCTAAAATTATAGGAAAATATGACCCAAGTTTCAAAATACTACTGTTTCACTTCACAACTTTTCACTTTTTTTTTATATATTTTGGCTGACTTACTCTGAGGTGGAACAAGTAACTTGTTTCTTACTGCACACCAGCCAATAGGATGGACATCAGCAGTACCAAGGTTACACCAAAAATCATGACTAGTGTCCTCTTCAAAACCCTCATATCGTAACAGAGCTTTGTAACCTGTAAAAGAAAAACATAGGGCATTAGGAAAAAATGTATGAAACTAGCAGTTACAAAACATAACATTTTAGAAAATTTTACATTTAAATCACATTAGTTAATTAATATTTTCCAATATAAAACACACACATATATATTTCGAACCGCTGTCAAAAGTTTTATTTGGGGCGGTTGTAGGCTTGTGGTTAAAAAAAAAAAAAAAGCCTTGTGACCTGTAGGTCCCCGGTTTAGTTCCTGTTTCCCACCAAGTACTATGGTTTAAGTGCTCCTCGGAAAGGTACCTAACCCCAATTGCTTCCCAGGTGCCCACTGCTCCGGCTGAATGTGCTCACTTCATGTGTGTATTTCACTGCCAGGATGGATTAAGTTTCTCTATATGCAAAAACAGTAGGCAAAATAGATCACTATGCTTTACACTTTATATAGGTTTAAGTTAGGATATTTTCTTAATGTATAAACTGGTAATTAGTAAATATGTAGTGTGTTTGTTTATGTTTGACTAGACCACCTGTTAGGAAAGACCTTCTTCATAATAACCTTAATAAGCTAATGCAAAAAAAACACAATAATAATAATTTTAAAAATCAATGTACCTGCAAGTTGAATAATAGTGGCAATCCAGTAGACTTTGGTTAGCAAACATGTGTGATTATTAAGAACTTCTACCCGCAATCCCACCTCAATGTCTTCCCACTGAGCACAGAGAGGGACCTGTACAAAATACAAGCACAATAATATTCCATATATTACAATATCCCAAAATTTACATAAACAGTGAAATTAGTATTTCAAATTATCTCTTGTACATTATCAGATGTATCACAATCATATTCACAATGATTAATATCAATCCTAGATATTGAAAGCAGGTCGGTTTTAATCAGTTTCAGCTGGTTCCTTTTAATTTTACTGACTTCTTGTTGCTTTGGATAAAAGCGTCTGCTGCATGACAAAATTTAAATATATCAGTTTTGAGGTTAAAGCATGTTTACATCCTTTTATGCAGTAAATACTATAGCTTTTGGGAGAAACTTATAGTTTATAGGTATTCATCAGCCATATTTTATGGACTAGTGTGCTGGGGCAGCAGTGTCATGAATGCAGACAGGAACAGACTGGACAAACTCATTAGGAAGTCCAGCTCTGTCCTGGGGGAACCCTTAGACCCAGTACAGGTGGTGGGAGATAAGAGGATGCTAAACAAGACAGCAACTCTTATGGCAATAAATTTATAGTTGATGGTGCAATACATCATCTGTGTGCAATACCTTTCTGCTGTTTAATCAGATACCAAACCAGATCATATGTGAAATATTTGCTTCATTTTATTCCTCTGTTATATGTCTGTACATAACTGAAAATTGGAATTTATTGTGTATATATAGATTTCTATTTCTATTTAAATTTTCCTAGTTTTTTAAAATTTCTTTCTATTTACTAAATACCTTTTTCACCGTTTTTCTAATGTAACTTTCTGCTGAGAATGTGAATTTCCCCATTGTGGGACAAATAAAGGTCTAGCTTATCTAATCTTATTCTGGGCTATATTAAATGCTACTTGATATTAGATTACTTATGAGTTAAGCAGAGTTAAACAAACTAAATATGTCAATGCACCCTTAATCATAGCTGCAGAATAACAACACTCACATGCATAAAGCAGGACACAGGGGCAGCAATGGAACCGTGTTTCTCAAGATAACTGCCCCAATCAAAGCCAAGAGAAGCTGGAATGTGAACGTAAAATTAAAATTTTGTGCAATTGCACAAATCTTTCATACATTTTTCAAAGGTGAAATTCATACCATCTTTGCGCAGCACTTTGTTGCTTTGGTGACATTCTACACTTTCTGCATTGGTAGAAGAAGCATTTGGTGCTTTCGCTTTTCGTCCAGGTGGTTTTCCCTTTGCACAGGTAAAAATAAGCAGTCACATATTATAATAATCCTGAAAAAAAATCAGGCGTCATGTAAACAGCAAGAGTTAAGATTTTTTAGGCACTCCCATCTTTCTTACCTGCAACCGAGCCATTATGGAGGATTTTTTGGAATTGGAAGAGTAAGAGCGAGAGCAGGAGAGACTGCAAAAACGTTTGGATTTGGAGTAAAATGTGTCACGATTCCCAGAAATGCCACACTTCTCACAGACCACTGCTGACATTAGTTGTATATAATAATGACATAAGTCACAACATTTATGAACACCTATTTAACTATAAATGTTTTTTTCTGTACATACCAGATTCATCACTGGATTTCACTGGCAATATTAGACCAAATGTAGGACTAACAGCTTCATCCTCTACAGAAGGCAGTTCCACATCAGATAATTGCTCACCATCATCAGAAATGTCTTTTCCAACAGGCTCCCAGCATTTATTCTAAATGTGAATAGAATAAACAAAACATGATAGCTTAATATCAATATAACAAACATATACTATTCACCAAAATGTTACAGACTTACTTACTTACACTTACTGTCTGGGGTAAGTGAATACTAAAATTATATTAAATACTAATGTACCTTTAACTAAAATATATATATATATATATATATATATATATATATATATATATATATATATATATATATATATATATATATATANCAATATGGACCAAACTCTCTGAGGAATGCTTCCAGCACCTTGTTGAATCTATGCCACGAAGAATTGAGGCAGTTCGGAAGGCAAAAGGGGTCCAACCCGTTACTAGAATGGTGTACCTAATAAAGTGGCCTGTGAGTGTGTGTGTGTGTGTGTGTGTGTGTATGTATATGCACATATATATATATATATATATATATATATATATATATATATATATATATAAATAATGGGGCGGCACGGTGGTGTAGTGGTTAGCACGTTCGCCTCTCAGCGCTAGGGGTTCCCGGTTCGAATCCCCATCTGGGTGGAGCTTCCATGTTCTCCCCGTGTCTGTGTGGGTTTCCTCCGGGTTCTCCGGCTTCCTCCCACAGTCCAAAAACATGGATCAAGTCAATTGAATTCTCAAAAAAATTGCCCCATATAGAGTGTGTGCCCAGCGATGGATTGGCGCCCTGCCCTGGGTCTATCTGCCCAGAGCCCGAGATGCTCTCCCCTGGATGGGCATGGGGAACCCCACCGCGACCCCAATAGAGGATAAGTGGGAGATAATGAATGTATATAATGTATATATATATATATATATATATATATATATATATATACGCACAAGTATCCATACATAAAATGACAGTGGAATTTATCATCAGATCCCTCTGTGTTCCATCTGACCTTATCAGAGGCACGACTGACCTAGAAATTTGTAGTGTAATATAAAATGTAATAACATTTTATACTTTTAGGTCTAGATTCTTTGGATTTTAGACTGAATGGGTCTTTGTACTTACCAACTCTCTGTTTTTATTCTCAGTGCCACTCTTCTTTCCCTTTGGACAGCACACAGCACAGCTGCAACCACGACCTCCACAGTTAGAACAAAATGGTCGGATAAAAATTGTGGGGATTGCCCCTTCCTTCAGTTTGAGCCCTTTGGAGCCCATCGTTTTGGTGACGGAGTTGGATCTGGGCTCAAAACAATCTTTGCTAAAATGTTCAGAACACAGGAACGAGTAGGTCCTGGCGAACCATTTCGATCGTGTTCTTTGTACCTGTGTCTCCCATTTCTGAAACTCATTAGGTTCCTTTGGAAATCGGAACAAAGTGACATTATCCATGTTAGACTTTCTGCAGCCGTGTGCTGCACAACGATGAGGCATTTTCCTCCTGTTTTTCAATAAAACCTAAAGCCACAGGTGTTCTAAAAACAAGTACGAGAGAGAAGAAGAGGATGTTTCTTGTGATTGATAGATATTTATCAGCGCGTTCTGGTACAATGAGCAAATTAACACAACCTAACACTGAAATCGGCTCGATGATCAGATCTGTAGGTGGATATAGTAAAGAAAACTTGAAGAAGAAACTCGAAATCCATTCATTTAATTCCACAAAAAGACCAGCTGCGGCACAACGGTTACCCACTTCTTAGTTGACATGCTGCTCTCTTTCTTGTCGCCTGTAATTCATGGTTTTCCAAAGTCTGAAAGCGCATTACTGCCCCTATCGACACAAGACCACACCGATTAATGCTAATGTTTTTAAAAATCCAGCTGCCGCTTAAAAATACGTTTGTGTTTAACATTACATAACACAAAACAAACCCGTACCTGGATAAAACACGTTATAAAACGTTACTAGCTACATCACATACAACGACTACATAAATACATAAATGAGGCGGTCGCTCGTCGGTTCCATGGTGTAATGGTTAGCACTCTGGACTCTGAATCCAGCGATCCGAGTTCAAATCTCGGTGGAACCTTCGCTTTCTTTTGATTTATGGAATCTGCAAACAAAATCAACTTTAAGGAAATATTAAGGCTTTATTTATCCAACTTAAAGAAATTTAAAACGTCTATGCGTCCCGATTAAAGAGATTAAGCTTTTTATGTTGAAGGAAAGCTCTGGCTCAGTGATTTAATGCTTTATGACAATTTATTATATAAAAAAATAGCCTATAGATATATAAACAACACATTAAAAACAGAAATATTAAACTAATTACCTACTGTGTACACTAACAGCAGCAAACATTAAATCATCAGAATTGTAAATGCAAGCAATATTAAATAATAATAAAAATGGCACAATAAATATAATAAAATACACATAGAGACAGTGTTATGTTACGATTAAAATATAAATAGGGTTGCAGTTAGGTTCCCCATGCACATCCAGGGGAGAGCATCTCAGGCGCTGGGCAGATAGACCCAGGACAGGGCGCCAATCCATCGCTGGGCACACATTGACACATTTGGGGCAATTTTGAGAATTCAATTGACTTGATCCATGGTATTGGACTGTGGGAGGAAAACGGAAAACCCGGAGGAAACCCACACAGACACGAGGAGAACATGGAAATTCCACCCAGATGGGGATTCGAACCAGGACTCCCTAGCGCTGAGAGGTGAACGTGCTAACCATTAAGCCACCTTAATTCAATTTTCTTTAATATTGGAAACCTATAACAGTCCAACCATCCGAAGTCACATAATCACCTGTGCGAGTGTCACATGATCTGTCAATATACATATGCATACCTCTTTTGAAAGGCACCAGAAGCTGCAACACAACAAATCAATGGACAACACTAACCAACAACATATGAACATGTGTGAAAGACTCCTCAAATAAATAAATAAATGAAGGTGCTCTGGCCACATGAGACTAAAATGTAACTTTTTTACAACATAATCATGCACATTTATTATTTCTGTTATTGTAGTGAAGTGAACGTAAAATGTTGAGTGAAGTAATACTGTCAGCAAATGGAATACGTTTTTTTGTATTCTGGTGGTCTTAATCCTCAGTTGGCTAAAAGATGCTGGAACAGGTGATGTCCAGGGTGTAAGGGATCAGAGACAATTTCCCTTGCATGTTTCCTGGTTCTGAGGTGCGCAGATCCTATAGTGTGGTGGTCTGTCTTCTGGCATCCTTTATTCTTATAACACTACTTTTTCCTGCATATTTACTCTATAAGACAACATTGTGTAGCTGATTGGCATTTGCTGGGTGTAAAATAAGTTTCACATTAATGGGTGTTGTGTACAGAATGTTACATGTAACATTTCTCCCAAAAACTCTAAGACTTAAAATTCCTAATTTATTCATTCATTCATTCATTATCTTCCGCTTATCCTCTATTAGGGTCGCGGTGGGGTACCCCATGCCCATCCAGGGGAGAACGTCTCGGGCGCTGGGCAGATAGACCCAGGACAGGGCGCCAATCCATCGCCGGGCACACACTCACTCACACATACACACTCTAAATTGGGCAATTTTTTGAGAATTCAATTAACTTGATCCATGTTTTTGGACTGTGGGAAGAAACCGGAGAACCCGGAGGAAACCCACGCAGACACGGGGAGAACATGGAAACTCCACCCAGATGGGGATTCGAACCGGGAATCCCTAGCGCTGAGAGGCGAATGTGCTAACCACTAAGCCACCGTGCCGCCTATTCCTAATTTAAAAAGCTCAAAATATATACTCAATTGGTCACTTATACAATTTATATACAATGTGTTATTACTGTATAATTCTTATTTGTTTTTTATGACAAAATTAGTTATGCATCATAACAGTCTTCAGCCAGCAAAAATAGCTTACATGGCATTTAGGCTAAAGATGACTTTAATTCAACAAGTTGGCTTGGATTACAGAGTCCAAAAGTTACCATTAATGTTATTAGCTTGTAAACAGTCTTTAATGAATATGCAGTTACTGCACTTTTCAGTCTGACTCACTGTAGCACATGTAATTTTTGTCACATTTATTATTAATTCTACATGTGAATTGTACTTACATTACTGAATTCAGGATAGTGAGGCTGGCAAATGCCAGAGTACTAAATGTATAAACAGTTTTAATGATTCCAGTTTTGTGGAAAAATTATTTGTGGTTGCATTACCCAAGAAAAGGTTTGAATGCACCAGAAGCCAATAACAGTGTATCCATCAGGTGCTTGCAAATTTTGCATATTTAATAGCTAAAAACGGATTTTTTGTTCATTTTACAGATGAATCAACGCATAGGACATGCTGTAAGTTCTATCTGTAGGAATGAAAATGGTTTAACGTTTATTGAATTAAACTACTATAAAACATTTTTGGATCTTTAATTTGATAATAGGCTTATTGGTGGTCTTGGTGTATTTTAGACAAATTAAACTTTATGGATCGCAATTAGTGCAAACATTTAAATAAATATTGCCACATTTTTCAGATTGCACAAGTTATTTGGCTAATTTAAGTGTTGCCTATTTATGTACATGTTTCTGTATATGAATACTGTACAGAAGGTCCCATGATTCTATTATAATTTTATTTTATTTTTTTTAGCAATTTTAGCTTTATTAGTGTTTTCAAATTTTTATTTGCCAAAAATTTACAGACAAAAGAAATAAATATCTTTGCATTTGAGTAAATGTGAGTCCGACTGCACTTGTCCCGGCAGCTGGGTTCGCATTGGCCCGCTGTCCGCGTTCAGTTCAGCTCAGTTCGTGTGAGAGCATCTTCCAGGTTAGAAAGTGAAAATACGCGCAGAATCAAGAAATGTCTACGGATTTGGTTGCCATTCTTTTCAAGTTAGTTTGAACGTCTTTTCCGATCGCCTCTCTCCCCTTTACTCTGTCCTCTTGCCTCTCCTCCTCCTCCTCCGCTTGCAGAAATGTATAAAGAAGAGAAAATCGCAGTGGGGAGGGGGTTGATCCGCCGAGCTGTAAACGAGAGGCGAACCCAGGAAAGAGGTGTATTTTGTACACGGGACTTTCCCCTCCTTCGTCCCTAAAAAGGAGGGGGAAAAGTCGAATTTTGGAGGCGAGGGACAGACCACGACTGGCAGACAACCGAAGACACCGATCTTCGTGGTTACATTAAATTTTAAATTCGTCAAAAAATATGGCCGAGAACGTTCTGGACTCTGGCCCGCCTTCAGCCAAGAGGCCTAAACTCTCCTCTCCGGCACTTTCTGCGTCCGCCAGCGATGGAAACGGTAAATATTAATATTTAATCCGTCGTGTGACTAAAGACTGCTGTATTCGGGATGTTGGGCCGCTCCGGGGTCTGGTTCTGCCCGTGTGGATATTGTCATGTTGGACAGGAGCGTGTGATGATTTTGTAATTTGTGCGCTCGCTAGCTGCGACGGCGGAACGTACGGCGTTAGCATTAGCATTAGCTTGCCATTCCTGCTTTGCAACTCACGGAAGCTAATAAGTTAGCAACAACATTAGCTCACTGGGACTGCTGGCTGAGTTTGAGAGTGCTGCTCCACAGATTGAGTTCTCTCTCTCTCTCACGCTGTCTCACTGATTACAGCAGTTTGTCAGCATGTCTGAGGTGTGGCGTTCAGTTCTCCGGCTGCTGTTGACCTGCGTGTTAACGTCTTCACTTAAACACCAGCTTTAATTACACGGGGCTTGAATTTAGTTAGTTTGACAGTAAGAATATTCTGTAGTTTATAACTAACGTTTGAAGGAAACGCTACGAGCTGTACGTGATGAGACAGACTCGCTTCTCTTTAACGTCGAAAAGACTTCAAGCAAAGAAGTGTCCACACGTCTGAAAGTTGCGTCTCTGCTGAAGGAGCGTCTCAGACGGAGCAGCGGAAGCTCCAGCAAAGATCACTCTGCCTCTCGATGGCTAACAATCGACACAGATCACTTCTCTCTAGCCTGTTCAGCTAGTTTATTATTCAGCTAACTTTAAAAATTCCCGATAGAAGTGCTTTTAGACTAACTTAACAGTTGTGCGCTCTATTTTTGGAAGCCACTTGTCTTGTACGGTAGTTTGTCAGTGGGTTTAGTTCGTTGTTTGCTGCTGCAGGGATAAGATGAAGTTAAAGTGTTGCTAATATTGTTAGCTGGTCAGCTAGCACGTACACCGCTGTGCAAATGCCGTAGGTTCAGGCCCACGTACAACTCTGACTCCCTCTGGCATTGTTAGCTAGTTGGCTAACTGGCTTTGCCTTCGTCTGTGGATGAACGGGCACCTTTCAGTTATCAAGTGTGTGAAGTGAAACAGAAGCACACAGCCATTTTTTGAAGTACTTTCCGTGAAAAAACACGAGTTGGGAGACTTGGTGTCGATTTTGTTCTAGTGATCTGGTAAACAGACAAGCTTGTTTCAAGTTCGTGATTGTGTTTGGCCATTTCTTTCATCCCATCTGCATCTGTTTCTATTGTTCAGCCGTAATGCCACTTATGGACCACCGGGACAAGAGTGGATTTTCTTTAGGTCACAAACACTCTTATTTTAAGTTTATTTTTTGTGTTTCCCCCCCACCCACGGAGTTGTTACTTTTGTTAACAGTTTCTCCAGATCAACTTGCTTCAATTTTAAGATATCCCTCTAGATGGGATGTGGCTTTAGAATTCTATCTTTATTATGTTGTTTTAATGCTATATTTCAGGTGCTTGTTGGGGTGTTTTTGCAATATGTAGTGACACCTACACTTTATGATCTTGTTATAAAACACGAACTACTTGTAAAGTAAAGCATTTTAGTACACAATTTCTGACTAAAGCAGTAGAAAAAGAGTTTTAAAAAGTTGTTGAGGTAGAACTGTGATGCAGGCTTTAAAATTTTTTTTAGTTCATTCTACTTGACTTTGACTTTAACCAGTCAAATATTTTACTGTGGTGGAGGCACTACACTTAATCCTCTTTTTGTAACTTTTGATGTCATTACATTGTATTGGATAGTACAGTGACAATTAATAGGACTACTTAACACAAATGTTACTGCCTATTTAAGCAGTTTATGTTTTGGTTGTTTTAAAGTATATTTAAATTGTATTTTATATTTTCTGTTCCTTTAAGAACATTGACAAACGTTAATTTCCAAGGTTACAAGGCTAGAAAGGTTCCAAAGTTAGAATTGAGGGCTAAAGTGTTTTGGTGCGTATATATATTACAATACATATATTACAAATATGTAATTGTGGTTCTAAGTCAAGATGTAAATTCATGTGGTTAAATATCCTGAAGACTAAGAGTTTAAAATGTGAAATTGCTCATTGTATATTTGTTTATGTAATTTATGTTACAGTTCTTGCGGTTGGGTGTAAGGTTATGTACAAAGTTAAGGTACAAACTCAAGAATAAACCTAATCAGTTTTGGAAGAATATTTGTGCTGTCTACTTTAAATCAGAGAGAGCTACACAATATGTTGCTTAAGTATTTCACCTTGTTTTTGAACATAAACTGTGATGCCTTGTTAAAGTCTTTTGGTGGTATGTGTTTAAAATTTTGTCTGAATTTATGATTTGACCTAAAAAATTCCTCCATATTTAAAAATTTTCTTGTAATAAATACTTGACAATCTATGTGCACTGTAATTATGGCTGCAGTATATGTACAGTACTGTCACATAACAATAAAAAATAAAATGCATTAAAGATAAACAATGTAACCTATTAAATAACACAAAAGTTAATTAAGTATAGATCCCATTTCAAATAAAAGGTTCCTGGCTTGCAGATTTATGCAGATTAATAGTAAATACTTGAGATGGCTTGCTAAGTACAAAAGTTATAAACTGAAAAGTCAATACACCAACTACACCATGCATAGATCAGCTTGTTCTAAAACAGAATGACCAGTTTAATATTTATCCAATATTTTAACAAAAAGTCAAAGCCATTTTTAAAGAACTTATAGTTTAAAAATGAGTGATTAGTCTGTGCAACTGTTCACTACCTCATTAGATTAACATGTAGCTGATTGGATGGCATGAAATCTTCTAAACATGCTTTAAACATGCCACCCTTATTCTGTATTTTCTATTAAAGTTGGTAGTGTCCAGTGCACACCCAACAGGCATCTCTTCTCTTTTACATGGCTGCTGCTAAACATGGAGACCAAAAGCTGTTTAGTGCTTTTTCTAAGTGACTTGATGCTAACTGAACTGGTTTGGGAGCTGCTCATTGGGTGGTGATAACACACTCAAAGGCCAGTGCTCCATCTTCTCTAGTATGCATAAGCTGACAAATGCCTAAAACGAGCTAATGTCACTTTTATTTAAAAGGAAATTACACACCATCTCATTGCACTTGAGATCATAATTTTATATTTTGCTATAATGTCTTGCGCTCACAGATGCTTGTGATGTCTTTGGTACTTGATCAAGCTAAGTAAAGATGATGTAACAGATGCTTATCTGTTGGGCAGTTTATTGTTCGTCTATAGACATCTTTTGATTTCTTTTATAATTTTTTTTTTTTCGTTGTCATGTTTCTATTAGGCGGCACGGTGGCTTAGTGGTTAGCACGTTCGCCTCTCAGCGCTAAGGATTCCCGGTTCGAATCCCCATCTGGGTGGAGTTTCCATGTTCTCCCCGTGTCTGCATGGGTTTCCTCCGGGTTCTCCGGTTTCCTCCCACAGTCCAAAAACATGGATCAAGTCAATTGAATTCTCCAAATTGCCCCCTACAGAGTGTGTTTGTGTGAGTGAGTGTGTGCCCAGCGATGGATTGGCGCCCTGTCCTGGGTCAATCTGCCCAACGCCCGAGACGTTCTCCCCTGGATGGGCATGGGGAACCCCACCGCGACCCTAATAGAGGATAAGCGGGAGATAATGAATGAATGAATGAATGAATGAATGAATGTTTCTATTACTCTTTAATATTTTGATTTTTTTTAGACTTTGGCTCGCTCTTTGACCTGGAGCATGACCTTCCAGATGAGCTTATCAACTCTGAGTTGGCAGTGGCAAATGGAGGGGATCTTGGACTTCACAGCAGCCTGGGTGGTGGTGGAGCAGTAAGCAGTGGTTTTGGAGGAGTATCTGCAGGACAAGATGCAGCAGCTAAGCACAAGCAACTGTCTGAACTACTCCGATCTGGAGCACCGTCTTTAGCGGCACAACAACAGCAGAGCATGAGTCCATCATCAATAGGGCTAATGGGTAATATGAAGATGTCTCCAGGGCCCCATAACATGGTACCTCAGGGGCCACAACATCTCTCTCCTCAGCAAGCCAGCTTAATGCCGCAGCAACAGATGACTGGGATGGTGGGAGGTATGAACAGAGGTATGCTTGGACCACAGAAAGGCAATGGACAACAGTCAGGGATGCCCGTGTCACAACAGCAAGGCATGATGGTGGGACAGATGATGAATGGATCGCCAAGGTTAGGGTACCCCAGTTCAGGCATGGGGAGTAACAATAACCTCCTTGCTGAGACATTGCAGCAGCAAGTAGCAGGAGGGCAGGGAGGCTTGAGAGCACAGCAGCCTGGGAACATGAACAAGGTAATCCAGACCTGTTCTGTTTAACATTCTTTTGTATTTCTCTCATTTTAATTGTTAATTTCTTTTAAATCTACTTTTAATTCAGAGACATGGTTCCATTTGTAGTGTGGATATGTAAAAACCTTTAAAAAAGAAAAAAAAATACAAAGAATATTAGTTACATGCCCTGCATGTGTTTATATTTAGTCATTTTCAGACACTTTAAGCCAAAAGATTTAAAAGTATTTCAACTTGATGATTGGGGTCAGAGCACAGGGTCAGTCATTATATACAGTAGCTGGTTATTTTAGGTCCAGTCTTCACATAGCATTTATTACATTTAGAATTGCTCGGTGAATTAGTTTACTTAGACTTGTATTTATCTCTCTTATTTTCAGATGGGAATGATGAGCGGAGCTGGCCACTATGCAGGAAATTATGGACAAAATGCAAGTCAGAACATGACTGGTGGTGGTCTTCCTTCACAACCCATGAACAAACCTGGTATGCCCAACAGCTTGGCTCAGTTCAACATGGACAAAAAACCTCAAGCTTTGACAGGCATGCCGAACATGGTGAGAGTATAAGAAAAAAATAATTTTGAATGCTGCAAATGATTTCTATGTACGTGGGTTGTTCAAATAGTAATGCCCTATTTTCTCAACCATTAACTGATGGCAGAGCTGTTATGAATTGTCTAAATGATGTTGCCCCATCCACCATTACCTCATCAGCAACGTCTTTGGGCCTTGTAAAGATGCTTGGGGTGTGACACACTTTAAAAATTATGAGCATGTAATTCATGCCGCAAGAACATAGTTACATAAACACGAAAAGTTTGCACCAATTGATGGAGCCTAACCATTTAAAATAATTATATTCCAAGAAAAACGTGGGGTTAACCTGGTGGGGCCGAATGGACACAGGATTTCTCGCTCATAGGACTGGGCTTTATTAACACTGTATTTTAAAATACATTAACATACAAATGTTGTCTGAAAAAACTGCAGAAAGTACCACTCCTGTTGTTCCCCAAATCTCCCTCCTCACGGTATGTATGTTACAGCATATAGAGTCTGCACACATACATCAGGCGGAGCGGTGTCGGATGCTTTTCCTATTTCTAATCAAAGCTCATTGCTGACAGCTCTGACTTTCCTCCCCCAGCGCCCCGTGCTATTGTCACATGGGGCATTACATTTTGATCAACCCTCGTATTTCTTGCAAGAGTATTGGAATAATGAGTACAATTCAGCACTTCTAAACTAAGTTTAGAGTTTCTACTTTGCTACAACCACTCTTAGTTGTTGTTTATTTGGAGAGTTAGGGCTCTGGAGAGTCACTATTTTATTTATTTATTTTTTTCTTCTTGTCTTTTCTTGAGTTAGCGTATTTTTGGATCACTGTTTTGCTAAATAATGCAGTCCTGGCACTTTAATTTGAATTTATTCATTTTATTACATTGCTGAGTTATTTCTGCGGATACAATTATTAATAACATTTTTACGTAAAATTAGTGACCCTGTTGCTGAGGCACTCATACAAGCCCAAACCTTGACACTATTCCAGACCTGTTTCATAAATGCACTGATGATTACCTACCTATTGGTCTGTCACTTAACATAGTTTATTTCTATCTTTCAGAAACCATGTTATTAAACTTTTGTGACCTTATCGTCTGCTTTGTTGCTAATTCTACTCTGGCATATTTTCATTGCTAATTTATGTCTTACATCTTGTGATGTATATTTGTGCTCTTTGCTTGGTAGCTCTTCAGTGTCTGTTATCAGCTGTTTTCTTGACTGATGTAAGAGATTTCTGTTGCTCAGCTGGTGTTGCTTTTACAGGACCTTCTAACTTGTGGGTTTGGTTAAGCTAAATTTTCGTACCAAAATCCCAAATTGTTGTTTCTTTCATTTCTTTTTACTACAGAATCATTTACTTTTATTTTGTGAGTTACTATTTTCAGTCTCTTCTTCAGTAGTTAAAATGCATGCTGTTTATTTCTGGTAATTCACTTGGCCGGTGTTAAACCCTCGATTCTTCAGTTGAATTTATTTATTCCGTTGGTGATATGTCGTGGTTTTTTATTGTTTTGCTGGACAGTAAAGTTCCTCATGCATAATTTGCTGCTCCTTCAGTGAATCACATTAAGAAATGTGAGCATTTTTCAAGCCAGAAAACCTTTTTTCTACAATTCAATAAATGATGGTCTCATCAGTATGTGGAACCTTTATGGCTTATCGCTGTACATTTTATGAATTGCAGACTGGTGTTTTTGTGTTACAGCTTCTATGCTCCTTCCTGCAAACACATGCATACTGCTTGACCAAAAAAAATAAAGGTCACACACACTAATTTCGTTGGACCATCTTTAGCTTTGATTACGGCATGCATTCGTCGTGGTATTGTTTCGATAAGCTTCTGTCACAGGATTTATTTCCGCCCAGTATTGAATTAATTATTCAGTAAGATCTTGCATTGATGATGGCAGAGACTGACTGCTGTGCAAAGCCTGCTTCAGCACATCCCAAAGATTCTCACTGGGGTTAAGGTCTGGACTCTGTGGGCAATCCATGTGTGTGAATGATGTCTCATGTTCCCTGAACCACTCTCTCACAATTTGAGCCCGATGAATGCTGGCATCGTCATCTTGGAATATGCCCGTGTCATTCCATTGCTGGAATAACCTGGTCATTCAGTATATTCAGGTAGTCTACTGACCTCATTTTTTGAGCACATACTGTTGCTGAACCTGACCTGAACAATTGCAGCAACTCCAGATCATGGCACTGCCTCCACAGGCTTGTACAGTAGGCACAAGGCATGTTGTGTGCATTACTTCACCTGCCTCTCTTCTTACACTGATGCGCCCATCACTCTGGAACAGGATAAATCAGGATTCATCAGGCCACACGACCATCTTCCATTGCTGCAGAGTCCAATCTTTTTGCTCTTTTGCAAATTAAAGCCTTTTTTTCCACAGTTAGTCTTACTGATTAGTGGTTGAACACAACTGTTAAGTCCCAATCCTATATACACACACACACAGTCATGTTGGTAACTTGAATTTTTCTTTTTCCAGAAAATGAAGTATTTCACCCAGAAAATGATTGCACTTACACATATTTATTTCCTATGTGTGTATTGGAACAACACAATAAACAGAGGAAAAAAAGGCAAATTTGACATGATTTCACACAAAACTCCACAAATGGGCCGGACAAAATTATTGACACCCTCAAATGATGCCCCAAATCTCTCATATTTGAAGGGTGTCTTCTTCCAACAGCAATTTTAAGATCTCTCCACATGTGTTCAATGGGATTAAGATCCAGACTCATTGCTGGCTACTTAAGAACTCCCCAGTGCTTTGTTTCCATCCATTTCTGGGTTTCTTTTTGAAGTATGTTTGGGGCCGATGCACCCTGTGCCTGCAGGACAGCTTGAATTTCTTTGGAACTTGATTGGGGCTGCTTATCCATCATCGGACTATCTTGCGTTGCAAACTTTTATCAATTTTTCTCCTAGATCCACGTCTAGGGAGATTAGCTACTGTGCCATGGGTTGTAAACTTCTTGATTATGTTGAGTACCCTGGATTAAGGAACATCAAGATCTCTGGAGATGGGCTTGTAACCTTGAGATTGTTGATATATATATGTTTTTTTTTTTTTACAATTTTGGTTCTTAAGTCCTAAGACTGTTTTCTTCTCCTCTTTCTGTTCTTCATGCTTAGTGTGGCACACAGACACACAATGCAAAGATTGAGTCAACTTCTCTCTTTTTTAAATTGCCCACAACCGTTACTTATCACTGGTCAGTTTGGATACGCATCACATGCTTAAAACAAAGTTATTTACCCTCAATGTTTTTGGACAGTGGGAGGAAACCGGAGAACCCGGAGGAAACCCACGCGAACACAGGGAGAACATGGAAACTCCACCCAGATGGGGATTCGAACCGGGAATCCCTAGTGCTGAGAGGCGAACGTGCTAACCACTAAGCCGCCGTGCCGCCCCTATATATATATATTCATTCATTCATTCATTATCTTCCGCTTATCCTCTATTAGGGTCGCGGTGGGGTTCCCCATGCCCATCCAGGGGAGAACGTCTCGGGCGCTGGGCAGATAGACCCAGGACAGGGCGCCAATCCATCGCTGGGCATATATATATATATATATATATATATATATATATATATATATATATATATATATATA
>JAFMOD010000271.1:3962780-4015664 GCA_019802435.1 Corydoras maculifer
TATATATATATATATATATATATATATATATATATATACACACACAATAGGAAACTTTTTATGCCGAACCATAAGTAGACCTTTCAGATTAATTTATTTATACAATCCATCAGAAAACTTGAGTAACAAGAATCAACCATCAGTAATATGTTTCAGTACTTTTGCTCACCTGAAAGTTTGGTTGGTCTGAAGACAGAATGTGCTGTAATCTGTGTGGGCATCTCCATGTTAATACTAGAAAAACTAATAAACCATAAACTAATAGTATTGTTTTATGTTATTTCCCATCTTTAATGTAAAAATTTAGCTTGTGCATAAGCACACTCTCAATCTTGTGCTGCTGCTCTGAATAGAGCCCACTGAACTTATTTTATGTTTAACCCAGTTGACGGTGTCTACTTTTTGGGTTTTTAGCAGCCGACGGCAGGTGGCCCTGTAGCTGGTGTTGCCACTGGGATGTTACCTAATGCCCAAGGAGGACTTGGTCCACCATCAGCAGGTTCAGTAGTGGGAGGAGCAGGTGTTCCTCCAACAGCCGATCCAGAGAAGCGCAAACTTATTCAGCAGCAGCTGGTGCTTTTGCTCCATGCCCACAAATGCCAGCGACGGGAGCAGGCTAATGGAGAGATACGCCAGTGCGACCTGCCCCACTGTCGCACTATGAAGAATGTCCTAAACCACATGACCCATTGCCAGGCTGGCAAATCCTGCCAGGGTAGGTTTGACTTTTTTTCTTTTAAATTTCAGCTTTCATCCTGATTTGTTTTCATATATGCTTTTCTCGATTTTCTTTTTAATATACATTTAATTCAAAATCACTCTAACACAATGAATTGTAACTTTAATTTTGCAGTGGCACACTGTGCCTCATCTAGACAGATCATTTCACATTGGAAGAACTGCACACGCCAGGACTGTCCAGTTTGTCTGCCACTAAAGAATGCAGGTGATAAAAGGAATCAGCAGTGTGAGTGTACGTATCCTTCTGACTGATGTTACTTCTTTAATTTGTATAATATTTTGTTTTCTTTTTTAAGACCTATTTAATTCCCATCGTTCTTCCACAGCCCTGCTTGGCACTACTAATATGGGATTAGGCACTGGGTTGGGTATCACACCCAGTGGCCCACACGGTGCTTCTAATCTTAACACTCCTGGTCAAATAGACCCCAGCTCCATTGAGCGGGCCTATGCAGCTTTGGGGCTCACCTACCAGGGTAACCAGGCACAATCTCAACCTGCCCAGCAAACAGCTCGGCAAATAAACGCTATGGGTAAGAAAATGGTGTTATTATTTTTTTTTTATAGGTTTATAATGGTAGGACAGATTTTTTTTTTTTTAATGGTGCAGCTACTGTCTCAATGGATGGTATTGTATGTCGGTTTGGAAGACTTTGGCATTTTGCTGATCCGTGTTTAGATTTTTTTTTTTTTCGGTTGTATTAAAATTTTAGCAATACTAAAAACAATGAGAAATTATTGATTTTATGGTAACTTACTGGTGAAATGTTCTTAATAGACTCATTACTTAAGCAGGGGAGGCTTGTTTCAATCCATTTTAGAGCCTGATGACCTTACATCAGTCAAAATAGCACCCAGCCATGAAGTCAGCAAAGCTGAATACACAAAGCTGAACACATTGCTTTGCATTTTTGTTAATTGTATACTTCTAACTTTGTGGAAACAATTTGGGAAGTGCTCTTTTCTATTCCAGCATGACCCTACTGTACAAGGTCTTTAAATGCATGGCTGGGTGAGTTTTAAGTGGATGAACTTTACTGGCTCACACAAAACCTTGATCATAACCTCACGAAATATCTCTGGGATATCTAACATCAGTGTTTCACCTCACAAATGCCCTTATGCCTAAATACCGGGTAGATTTCCCCCTAAAATTTTGTAAATTGTATTTTATTTTATTTTTTTTTAGAAAAAAAGGTTTTGTAACCTTAACAGCATAATACTGGATGTCAAACTTTAGTACAGATACATATAAATTAGCATAGTTCATTGTTGGATGCTTCTTACCCTGGCATTTCTTCACCAGGTGGCAACCCTATAGGAGTAAATGGAGCAGCTGGTGTCCAGTCTCAGAATCAATCACCTAATCTACAGGAACCTATGCTGCATCTCAACATGAATTCCCAAAAGTAAGTAAATACATAATCTCCAGAAAATATCAACATTTGGAAATTTTTTTCCCCCACAAATTTTTTTTTTTCCATTTTTTTTTGCACTAATCAGAAACATCAATCTGATGACATGGAAACCTGATCAGCGCTATTGTTCATTATACTTTTATTAAGTAACTTTAATAAAGTTATTTAATCAATCTGCTTTATGTGCTTTGTAATGAAAGTACTTTACTTTTAATAGTTGAGAAATCATTGTGTTATTATTTTATTACACTGTTGCTTAGTGCAGCATTGATGTATTATATCAAAATAAAAAGCCAGGTTGGATATTTATCCATATAAGGTTTGATAAAACTACAGTGTAGCTGTGCTTTCCTTAACTACTGCCTCGTGGTGTTCTCTCATATGTAAGTTGCTTTGGATAAAAACGTTTGCTAACTTTAGTTACTTGCTTAGCTTCTTTTTAAGTTCTAGTAGGACAGGTGCTGTAATGTAGTGTTTATGTACTTTGTAATCAAACTGTGTCTTGGGTGAGGGCGGGACGCACAATAAACAATTTTCATTTTAAACGTTTACATTTACTAACATTTGCAATGGTTTGTTTTAATTCTTTGGCAGTATGGGTTCACTGCCTGTAGGTTCTCCAGTTGCTGGTGTTGGTATGCGAAAGAGCTGGCATGAGGACATTACACAAGACCTACGCAACCACCTCGTCCATAAACTGTATGTATTTCCTAATAATTATTTCATGTATTGTTTAAAAAATATTGTTACAGTAGTGGATTAAAATGTTCATTTCTATTTTCTGAAGTACAATTTTTTTTTCTTTTTGTAAAAACAGTGTCCAGGCCATCTTTCCTACCCCTGATCCTGCGGCACTGAAGGACAGGCGCATGGAAAATCTTGTTGCTTATGCTCGAAAAGTAGAGGGGGACATGTATGAATCTGCAAACAGCAGGGTACAGTCCATTTACGTTTTTTTAGTCCTCAGTTATGTAAAGTTTGGAGTCTCAGCAAAACAGAATAGTTGCTTCATCTAAACCGTATATTGGATGGCTAATTCACCCACGATACTTTTTAAAAAAAGTAATGTATTTTTATTTTATTTTTTTTAATGTAGGCTGAGTATTATCACTTACTAGCAGAGAAAATCTACAAGATCCAGAAGGAACTGGAGGAAAAGCGACGAATGAGGTTGCAGAAGCAAAACATGATGCCGAATCAGCTGGGAATGCCCACCACTGCCATGCAGCAAGGACCTCCTGGCATGGCACAGCAAGGTCCTACAGCAGGCCTTTCTCCAAGTGAGTAGGATTATCATCACTAATTAAAAAAATACATATATATTTAATATATTTTTCATATGCTTATATAATTAAGACGAAGGTAAACATTGACCTGCCCATGCTAACTTTTAATAGTCAATTTGTTGGTCTTATGGTTTTTTTTTGCGACAAAGAATCTTAAAAATCCCTTCTATTGCCACAGATGGCCCTCTATCAGATCCATCAATGGTGCGACCCACTGGACCAAATCAGATGGTGAACAGATTGCAGAACCCTGCTGGTATTGTATTAATTGTTTTGTCTGTGTTTAATTGATTTAACCAGCAACTTTCCATATTTATGAACAATTGATCACACTGCCTGACCTTTTCTATGATAGGCATGAATCCATTCAATCAAATGCAGTCTATAAACCAGAGGTCCACTCCTCCTCTTCCAGTCAGTGGATCCATGAATCAGGTGAGGCAAAAAGATGCTTTCAAGCCCCTAATGTTATGTCATCTTTGTTATCAGTATAAAGAAAGTGCAGATTTCTTGAGATTAAAAATAGGATTACTTTTTATTACTGTATTAATTTGAATACAGTAGGTTATTACAATGTCTGTTTTTTTCAGCCCTAATGCTCTTAAAAGTCTACAAAAATCAGGGTGAAACAATTTTAGGGTTCATTTGATGTTATATCCAGATATTATTAATTAATATAATATTCAGTTACATACAACACCAAAAAAAAAAAAAACCCACTAAAGCCTAGGGAAAGCAACAATGTGATAAAGTGTGCACAGAACATGCATAAATCTTGTGTCGGTAAAATTGTGGGCTCCTGTTCAGGTTATTTTGTTTACTTTTGCCAGAATCATTTGCTGTGAATCTAAACTTATTAGCTTGATCAGTTTTTTTTTTTTGTTTTCCTAATGTCTCTTGTTGGTCAAATAACTGTTGATGGGTCTGAATATGGAAAACAATAAAACGTGCTGAGGCACAGATTTGTGTAGCAGCTCACCGTCATTATTTGGCTGTATTAAATTTCACTAAATTATTAAATAAAATCACTCTACGTTGATTGACAAATGTCCTTCATTGGCAATTGTCAAACTTTGTGGGGAATTGTCATTCATTCTTCAAAATGATAAGTTGAATTTGTATAAGAATTTAAATATTCATTATAACATTTTTAGATAAACATGGGACCTACAAGAATGACACCACCCAATGTTGCCCAAATGCAAAATCAGTACCTTCCATCGGGACCGTTTCAGGCTTCAAGCCCGATTCTTGGATCTGGTCCTGTTACTATGGCACAATCTGGCCCACAGGGAGGCATGACCCAGGTAAGATCTGTCAATTGTTTGCTCTACAAATGTTAAGAAATGGTTTATTTAAATCAGTCATACATGACGGACTTATAATATGCTGCTACGTTGACTACGTTGATGTTTGTGCGTATAGTAAATGTCTGGTTCTAAGGGTAAAATGAATCGTGAGTGCTCAAAGCCCCCATTTTAGCTCTCTTTTAGCAAGCCATCAACTTCACAGCTTAATTTAGGGCATGTAGGTGCTTGTGTGTAGATGGGAGTGCAAAAGGTATGCATTTATTCTCTTGTTTATTTTGTTAATGATATAAAAAGCCAAATTAATGTGGACATTTTCATAACTACGTCCATGTGTGCGTAGCTAGTGGGGGTGTACATTATACTGCCAAGATAGCAAAGAACTTTTGTCTGAGTGGTTTTTTGTCAGTACCACAACTGTGTTTTTTATTACCAAGATAGCAATATGTAAAAAAATTACCCAAACAGCTTATTTCGAGACCACCATACCCATTTGAGAAGACATTTGCAAGCAACATTGGGATTTAAACGCTGGATGTGCAAGTTGTGAAAATGTGTTGGTGGAGTGTGGAATAGCAGTGAACATTGTGACATGCTTTGCAAAGCAGGGTGTAAGATGGGGCCCCGATGTGTTTAAGGGCACATGTTCACTTTTCATATGAGCGCAGGATATGTTTAAGCACATGCAAGCACTTTTTGTAACTGAGCAGAAAAACTAACCCAAGCTTGGTAAATCTGAAATCTTTTGTGTGAGCAGACACTTAAGTCACAAATGTGTGACTTGTTGCTGTAAAACATTATCATAACATATTTGGGTTTTAATTTTTAATTTTTTTTTTCGTTTATACATCACTAATACTTAAATGAACTTTTGGGTGTTTATATACAACATTTATATAGTTTTTATTTTGTAAATAGTTTTTATATTGTGGCATTTTTAAACAACCAAGCTGTTGAATTTGTGTTGCAGCATGGAATGATACCAACCCCCCCATCCATGTCTGCCGGTAGTCCTTTGGCTCAGCCTGGCTCTGCAGGAGGACTTGGTAATGGGAGTTCGGTCGGTTCTTTAGGGCCCAGCAATGTAGCTACAGTGCCTCCATCTTCCACTCCTTCACAGTCCATAGGGCTTTCACACTGTTCAACTGCCCGACAGAGCTCTCCGTCACCGGTACGCAGCCGCACACCCACTCCACATCTCACGCCTCCTCCTAGCCTGCCAGGCTCTCAGACACCACAGCCCCACACCCCAAGCTTACCTTCTTTAAATACGGCAGCCAGTCAGCAACAGCTACCTCATATGGCTAACTCTGAAAAAAACATGCAACAGCAGTCATTGGGAGGGACACCTTCAACACCCAACACTGCTCCTGCATCTCAGCATCCTCCCACTCCGGTAAGTATCTCTACCTAGAACATTGTTTTTAAATGATTGTTAATGATTTCCAGGACTCTAATAATTAAGAATCTCTTACTATGAGCATCCGTGATCTGAAGTTTGGTTCACTGTTTTGTTTTACAACTGTTAGTAAAACCTTTTCTTTCCATTTGGAAAAACACAGTAGAATTTGTGTAAACTCGGAAGTGGGACTCACACTATACAACATTCATATATGTGTAACTTTAACAATTACTTTTGCAAATATTAGACTGAAAACATCTCAACTATTAAACGCTGTAATTTGTACCATTGTTTATTTTTGCATTAGTAAGCTTTTGGTTTTCTATTCATGTCAGTTGTCTCAGAAAGGCTCATTGCCAGTAGATGCCCAGGCTGCCACACCGGCCTCAGTTGGGAGTACAGATGTCATGTCCCAACAAGTGACTTCAGATGTCAGTAACAGCCTTGAGCCAAAGGTGGAAGCTAAGCACCCTGAAGATGAGGAAGATATGGATAAGGAGGGGTCAAGGAAGGGAGGAGGGACTGGGAAAAAAGATGGAAAGTTTGAAGAAAAACCTGAGGTAAAGACACTTGAAACAGCAGTGCACAAAAGTTTGATAAGTGTGAATCTTTTAAAAATGTATTGTTGCATAAATATGAGACAAAAAATTTTGGTGGAGGGTAACAAAGGTTCAATACTCCCTTCAGAAGTAAATGAGCAGGTGTTAAAAGAAATATAGACACTAAAGGGTTCACATTTAAGCTGCTCCATTACAGTTGTCTGTATAATAGAACCTTTTTTTTTCTTTGCTCAGGCAATAAAGGAAGAAGCAACAAATGAAGATAGCAAAGAGATATTTGTGTCCACGGAGACCCCCATGGCAGCTGAGGATGAGAAAAAGGCAGTGATCAAAACAGAGCCTAAAGAGGAAGACATTAGTTCAGAAACGCCTTCCTTACCACCTGGAACAGCTAATAAAAAGAAGAGTAAGAATGTTTTATAATTTTTTCCGAAACAAATGTGATTGACTGCTTCAGAAGCCATCAGCATTTTATACTTGATGTGATTTGTTTTATTCATCCCCTCCCCTTCATCAGTCTTTAAACCTGAAGAGTTGAGACAGGCCTTGATGCCCACGCTGGAGTCTCTGTATCGTCAAGACCCAGAGTCTCTTCCATTTCGACAGCCTGTGGATCCAACACTTCTGGGAATACCGGTGAGAGGTGTTTTTTATTTTTTATTTTTTAAAATTATTTTATAAATATAAATACAGTCATCCTATGATGTATGTTATAGTATAATTATAAATACAGGAGTCATTTCATTAGTTGGTTGGAGCTCATGTAATTATAATGGCATTAGCCGTGATACTGCACCTCTGGAGCAATAATGCTAATAGGTTTTGCTTAAGGCCACACATTAGCAATTTTTGATGGCCTCAGGTTTTGAACCACCAACTTTAAGATTGATAACCTAAGACACTAACCACTGAGCTACCATGCGGTATATGGTATGTAGTGCCACTAATAATGTGCCATGTGGAATGATTTTAATTTTTTTTATTTTTTTAAACATTTTTTTACCTTCATTTGTGTTGCAGGATTATTTTGACATTATAAAGAATCCTATGGACCTTTCTACTATCAAACGGAAACTTGACACGGGCCAATATCAGGAGCCATGGCAATATGTGGAGGACATCTGGCTCATGTTCAACAATGCCTGGCTTTACAACCGAAAGACTTCACGGGTTTACAAGTTTTGCTCAAAGCTGGCTGAGGTGTTCGAGCAAGAGATCGACCCTGTCATGCAAAGCCTTGGCTATTGCTGTGGGAAAAAGGTGTGTTGGGTGACATAGTGGACTTTTATGTTTAGAATGATTATCAGGTGCTTTAAGACAGATTAATAATTTTTACAAATAATTTGTAACACAGAAGTTTATTTCCTAACAAAGTTTCTAAAGTCATCTACAGAACAGTTACCATGTCAATGTTATGTCATTTAAACTGAATTCTGCTTCTTATTTCTACCTATGTACTCTTTAGTTGGAGTTTTCTCCTCAAACCCTCTGCTGCTATGGCAAGCAGCTGTGCACTATACCACGAGACGCTGCTTACTTCAGTTACCAGAACAGGTAAGAAATAAACATACTGCCTCCAGCAAATTCACAGAGTAAAAAAATATTTGGATGTGTAAAAACTTGTTTATTTGGGCAGAAGAGCATGTGTGAGATTTAACATTGATTTGGTACAAGACGGGTGAATCGAAAGTTGACACAAAGATGGCCCCTGTGCCATCTTGTGCTATGTGTGTTCAAATGTATAGTAGTAGTATAGACTTCAATAAAATTAAAGCCAAAGCATTTAATTGCTTAACTGTTTTGGCTGGAATGTCTCTCTTTCCTTTCAATGGGAAAAAGAGCTTTAAAACCTCCTTTGACACTTTGCTTCTGCTGCGTGTTTATATGTTTAATGTTTTCATGTGTCTGGTAATGCCTTCCCCTCACCCCGCCTTCCCCTGCAGTTGATTATGCTCTTGTTTAGCTGTGATGGTTTACTCATTACACATACAAACGCTAATCTATGCTTTGCTTTGGCTTTCTGCTTGTCTTGTCTGTCTCCCTGTCTATCTGTCCATTTCACCCTCTGGTTTGATGTCCTGCGTTTATATTTTCCACCATTTTGTAATCCAACTCTTGTCTTGTCTGCCATGGCCTGCTTTAATCTGATCACTCATCAACACCACAACTTTTCCTCTTCAAAATCCCTGCTCAAAACCTGTACATCATGATTGGCTCCTCTGGCGACGACCCTGTTCTGCGCTCCTCATCTGTGCCTGCTTCCCCCTTGGCCCGCCCTGCCTTGTGCTGCACTGATTGATGTCTACTTCCTCATGGCCTTTCTGTGATTGGCTGTGGTGCTGCTGAATGGTGTAGTTCACCAAAATATGGACTTCTTGCTGACAGGTACCACTTCTGTGAGAAGTGTTTCAACGAGATCCAGGGTGAGAGCGTGTCCTTAGGGGATGACCCATCCCAACCTCAGACGTGAGTATTTTGTTGTGTTTTTATTCCATTTTTTTTATTATTGCGTTGAGTCATCTCGTGCAAAGATCTAGACACTCCTCTCAGATTTCACATTCTACTGATCTATATTAAATTTGTGTAACACAATTTATATAGTAAACAAGCAGCCATACATTTTAATACAAAACTGATAATTAACAGTTCAATTTATTTAGTCAAACTTATTAAGTTGATGAATAGATTGATAAATGTTTTGTGTTTGTTTCAGGTCTATTAACAAGGAACAGTTTGAAAAGAAGAAAAATGACATGCTTGATGCAGAATTGTAATGTTTTAGTTTTTTTTTTTCTTTCCTTTTTTCACTTTTATTGTTTGTATATTAGTTTTTAATATAATGCTTATCTTCTGTTTTTGTAGATTTGTGCTCTGTATGGAATGTGGACGTAAGATGCATCAGATCTGTGTTCTGCACAATGACACAATTTGGCCATCTGGGTAAGTGTAAACCCCAAAAACAAGACTGATTTAAACCTTTGTTGCATTTAAAATGCTTTATTCTATTTATTTTAGTTAATTGTAAAAGCGCATTCTGTGTGATGTACACAAATTGCATTTCATTATATATCTATTGGCAAATAATCAATTGATGTATAACATCCTTACATATTCTAGATAATTGGTTTACTGAGATACAGGAGTAAAGAAGCGCAACAAGTTTAAAATGCAAAACACATGCATATATGTATGTGTGTGTGTGTGTGTTATAAATATGTAGATGTGTGTGTGTGTATATATGTGTGATATATGGTCCGAAAAAGAAAAAACATCCAGTGAGCGGCAGTTCTGTGGGCGGAAATGCCTTGTGGATGCCAGAGGTCAGATGAGAATGGCCAGACTGGTTCGAGCTGATAGAAAGGCAACAGTGACTCAAATAGCCACCCGTTACAACCAAGATAGGCAGAAGAGCATCTCTGAACGCACAGTACGTCGAACTTTGAGGCAGATGGGCTACAGCAGCAAAAGACCACACCGGCTGCCACTCCTTTCAGCTAAGAACAGGAAACTGAGGCTACAATTTGCACAAGCTCATCGAAATTGGACAATAGAAGATTGGAAAAACGTTGCCTGGTCTGATGAGTCTCGATTTCTGCTGCGACATTCGGATGGTAGGGTCAGAATTTGGCGTCAACAACACGAAAGCATGGATCCATCCTGCCTTGTATCAACGGTTCAGGCTGGTGGTGGTGGTGTCATGGTGTGGGGAATATTTTCTTGGCACTCTTTGGGCCCCTTGGTACCAATTGAGCATCGTTGCAACGCCACAGCCTACCGGAGTATTGTTGCTGACCATGTCCATCCCTTTATGACCACAATGTACCCAACATCTGATGGCTACTTTCAGCAGGATAATGCGCCATGTCATAAAGCTGGAATCCCCCCCCCCCCCCCCCCCCCCCCCCCCCCCCCCCCCCCCCCCCCCCCCCCCCCCCCCCCCCCCCCCCCCCCCCCCCCCCCCCCCCCCCCCCCCCCCCCCTAGACTGGTTTCTTGAACATGACAATGAGTTCACTGCACTCAAATGGCCTCCACAGTCACCAGATCTCAATCCAATAGAGCATCTTTAGGATGTGATGGAACGGGGGATTCGCATCATGGATGTGCAGCCGACAAATCTGCGGCAACTGTGTGATGCCATCATGTCAATATGGACCAAACTCTTTGAGGAATGCTTCCAGCACCTTGTTGAATCTATGCCACGAAGAATTGAGGCAGTTCGGAAGGCAAAAGGGGGTCCAACCCGTTACTAGAATGGTGTACCTAATAAAGTGGCCCTTAAGTGTATATATATGTGTGTGTGTGTGTGTGTGTGTGTTTTCAGTACTTACTTCACTCAGTGTATGTAGATGTGTGTGTGCACTATTGGGAAAATAATCGGTTTTATTTATATATATATATCTCGGTTTTGCTTTCGTTAACATTTGTAGTATATTGTCATAGCATTATTGTTGCATCCCTCCAAACAAAGCATTTTGTTTGTGCATGCTGATTAACATTCGTGAATCAATATTTCAGTTGTAATAATAAATAGGTATTTGTACACTACTACTGTACAGCTTAAAATGGAATAAGGATTCAAGCACGTAGGTCTTAAAAGTACAATTTCTTGCATTTACACATGTACAAATCAGAAAGTGTTAAATATGTCACCGGGTTTATTAGGCAATTGATAGTGTGCAAGTGGGAACTGCTGCTGTTTTGAACTGGTGGATGGTGGTTGCAGGAGCAGCAGCAAGAACAATGTAGGAGCGAATGTGATCTCAGCCGCCATCCACCAGATAAAAACTCTTGCCAATTTCTCAGTAAGGAAAGTTGCTATAGGCTGTCCTAAAAGTTGCTAGAAGTCGCTAAATGATGCTAGGTCTTAATTTGCTTAATAGTTAATTTTCATATTCAAAACTAAAGAGTAAAGGGATAATGTGGGACAAAGAAAAGTGCTAAATACGTTAGAACTATAAGTGAAATCAGAAAAAAACTGATCGTTTTATTCCTATGAAATTGGCCATCACTGCTGCTGTGTTCCTTTGTTCAGGAAAATGTTGGGTTTATACAGAACTAATAAAGACATAATGTAATTAGATTGTGGGTTGTCAAACTGTTGCTACTTCTGCAAAGCCAACATGCAGAGAAGTGAGAAACCCCTCAAAGCCATGTGAATTCCAGACAGTGAAACTTAAAACTCTTAAACTATTGCTTAAGCTAGTGTTGTGTAATTTAACAGAATGACTAAATTATGTGACTAAATTACATGGAGTAAACAATCATGAACATTTTAAAATGAAACAGTACTGCCCTAAAGAAATTGTTAAAAAATTGTAACCAAAAAAGTTTCGGGATTTACATGAAAACATTAGCCTCCTCGTACACACAGATATGCAAAAAAAAAAAAAAAACTGTCTAATGACGAAAAATAAAAAATACAATACATCTGCTTTTTTTTTAAGTTCTATTGTGTAATAAAACAAAGGAGAGCAGATACCTAGCAGGCTGTGAGAAGCTAGTGGATTAGAATATCACCAAACGTTTAGTGTATGGTTGGAAAATATTTGTATATTTATTAAGGGTTGTTCATTTTGATCAGTACTGAAGTATTTATAGTAATAGATGGATTATGGTGCTGAAAATTAAGACAAGTAAATTTTCATATGGATCTTTACCACAGAAAGGTGGATATTTTAACTAATGTTTTACGAATGGGTATGTTGACAATTTCCTGTTTTCTTAAACACTATCATTTGTTTTTGTTTTCCAAAACACAAAAAGCTGTATATAAAAGAAAATTACACACCACAAACAACTATATATGGCAGTAGATAATTTAGCCATGGGTCTTAAATGTTGAACAGAAGTCCGTTATATACTGTTTATTAATTGGGCACGAGGTTATGGTCATTGAATGCTGTTCTCAAATCAATTAATTGACAATTAAGTGAACAGATAAAGTAGCAGATACAATTATGTGAACAGGTACAGTTTACATTTATTATTTATTGTATAATAAATGTTTTTTAAGGTGGGCATTATTTATGCCCACCTTAAAAGCCACAGTGAACTATGTCAAGAGGTACAAACTGAAGATTTTGCCATGAACCTCACAAAACACAATAGATTATAAGATTATTAAGACTAGTGCATACAGGAGCCTAAAAATCTTACCATATTAAGTGTTTATGAAGCAAGCCTGCATGAAAATCCCCCATACAAAAAAAAAAGATGCAGCTGTTTACAGGATCTTATACTTTCCCGAGGGGGTGGTAAGTACTTAGCATGCCTAATGTCCAAACTTTTACTTCAGTCTCTATTCGTTCTTTTTATTTAAACTGTAAATTATGAAATTATTACAGATTTTTAAAAAATGGCTTAAAATATTAAAGATTTGTTTTTTATTTAATTGATACCATTTGGACATTCGTTTATTTTTTGCACATTAGGTATTTATTCTTTAATGCTTTAAAAAAAAATCTGGGTTTTGGTGTGTAATAAATCCTATCCCAGCCCTGGCACACAGCAAACCCCATTCATCCACATATTCATACCTTGGGCAGTTTTGTATCACCTGTTCGCATTAGCTGCAAGTCTTCTGACAGCTTTATACATGCTAACACACAGAAAGGACCTTGGTTTCCTACCAGTAACTAAACCAGGACTTTTTTGCTGTGAGAGCATTAACCACAGCAGCACTCTGCCAAACTGATTCGTTTCTGTCTCATGTACTGTACCCCATGCGACACAAATGATAGTTTCCTTGAATACTAACAAGGGTTTCCAAACTTTTGCATGCCACCATCATTGATCATATGGTCACTCAGTTTAGTTGTGTTTCCTGTCTTTCAGTTTTGTTTGTGAAGCATGTCTGAAGAAATCCAACAAGACCCGAAAAGAGAATAAATACTGTGCTAAAAGTAAGACTTTGAATAGATCTCTTTTTACTATACCAAATGCATTATAATGATCTGTGAATTAAGTCAAAATTTACATCATTTACCACCAATCATCCACTGTTTTTATGTAGGGTTACCTCAGACTAAACTGGGCAACTACTTAGAGACCCGTATTAATGACTATCTTAAGCGTCAGAACAACCCAGAAGCTGGCGAGATCACTATCCGTGTTGTTCATGTATCTGAGAAATTTGTTGAAGTCAAACCAGGAATGAAGTCCAGGTGTGAAAACTTTTAACAATTTTTGTCAGTAGCAGAAAATATTTTATAAATTTTAAATTAAATTTTATTAAGTTTTTTGGCCTCTTAATCTAGATCATTTAGAATTGACGATCATATTCCATTTTTGATAAATAAGACATGAGGTTTTTATTTATTTCTTTATTTTAGGTTTGTGGACAGTGGTGAGATGGCAGAGTCTTTCCCATACAAATCAAAAGCTCTCTTCGCCTTTGAGGACATTGATGGAGCTGATGTTTGCTTTTTTGGCATGCATGTGCAGGAATATGGCTCAGACTGTCCACCACCTAATCAAAGGTCTGACATCCCATGATTAATGAAAGAAAATGAATAGTGTTCTTGTTTACATAAAACAAACTTTCCTTTGTTTTTAATAACGCTGTTCTCCCCTACAGGCGAGTTTACATATCCTACTTGGACAGTGTTCATTTCTTTCAGCCACGTCATCTGAGAACAGCCGTGTATCATGAAATTCTTGTTGGGTATCTGGAGTATGCTAAAAAACTAGGGTAAGCTATTTTTGATTCACTGGCCACATCTGCTGGCTAAGCATACATTTTACCAGTCAACTTAGAATCTGACATTTTGTCTCATCAACATTTAATTAAAATGTTATACTAAATATGGTGGTGCAGCTATTGGTGCATCCGCCTCAGAGCGACAGGGCCCTGGGTTTTTGTAGAATCTGCATGCCCTCCTTGTAGCTACATGAGTATGCATGGTATTGGTAAACTTATAGCATCTGTCCCAAGCCTGGAGAAATAGAATTGTGGAATCAAGTAGACCATCCGTTGTAAAATTGCATATGGACAATGTCTGCTGCAGCAATCCAGAACAGAACCAGCCAATAGAAGCCCTTCAGTGATGAGGCAAAGTAGATTGACATATTTGAAAAAGTGAAACACAGAACTGACTAGGTCATAAAACTGGCAGCAGGTAATTTATCACTAAAGCATATAAGCAGTACATTTGTATATTACACTAAATGGCATAGTATTTATAACTACTTGAAAACAAACATTTACTCAGCAGTGTTTTCTAATTTATTTATTCAGATGAAGATCTCACAATTGTATCTAATTTCCAAACCTTTATGAAACTTTTAGCCTTTGTGTGCCTTTTTTTTAATATATATTTTTAAAATAATTACATTTTGATATTTTGCATAGATATACTACTGGTCACATTTGGGCCTGTCCTCCCAGTGAGGGTGATGATTACATTTTTCACTGTCACCCTGCTGATCAGAAAATACCAAAACCTAAAAGACTGCAAGAGTGGTACAAGAAGATGCTGGATAAAGCTTTGGCTGAACGTATTGTGCATGATTACAAGGTCAGAATTGATTAAAAATTCTCGGAAAAATCATTGTTTAGTGAATTGCATTTACAGAGTTTTGTAATTCTCAAAAGGCAATTTGACAGATTTATTGTACATATTTACATCCCTTGGTTTTAATCTTCTTTTTAGGACATTTTCAAACAGGCCACAGAGGATCGTCTAACCAGTGCTAAAGAGTTGCCCTATTTTGAGGGTGACTTTTGGCCCAATGTACTTGAGGAAAGCATTAAGGAACTTGAACAAGAGGAAGAGGAGAGAAAACGGGAGGAAAATAGCACATCCAGTGAAAGTGTAGATGTAAGTAGCAAGTATCAACTTTAACGTTGCATTTACATATGAGGAACTCTTATGCTATTCTGTAATACTTTTATGTACTTTAGATCACGAAAGGTGATAGCAAGAATGCCAAGAAAAAAAACAATAAGAAGACGAGCAAGAATAAGAGCAATATGAGCCGAGCCAACAAAAAGAAACCTGGCATGCCAAGTGTGTCCAATGACCTGTCACAAAAACTGTATGCCACCATGGAGAAGCATAAAGAGGTAGGAGGTTTACATGTTGACATCTTATTAGTTTTCCCAACTTGCAAAACAGCGTTTAACTGTTAGTGCTGTGATTTTCTCCAAGGTATTTTTTGTAATCCGACTGATTGCGGGGCCTAATTCCAATGCCCTTCCACCAATCATGGACCCTGATCCTTTAATGGCATGTGACTTGATGGATGGACGAGATGCATTCTTGACTCTGGCACGAGACAAACACCTGGAATTCTCCTCACTACGAAGAGCCAAATGGAGTTCAATGTGTATGCTGGTAGAGCTGCACAACCAGAGCCAAGATCGATTTGTCTACACTTGTAATGAATGTAAACATCATGTCGAGACCCGTTTCCACTGCACAGTGTGTGAGGTAGGAAAAATAACCATGCCAAAGTATTCAACAATAAATAAATGGAAGTAGTTGAAAAGTGAGGGATGTATTATAAATCACAAAATATGTAGATCATGGTAAACTGTAACTAACCATGCTCTCTCATTACAGGACTATGACCTTTGCATCACCTGTTACAACACCAAAGGTCATGAGCACAAGATGGAGAAGCTGGGCCTGGGTCTGGATGATGAGAGCAACAGTCAGACTGCAGCCTCGATGCAGAGTCCAGGAGACTCACGCCGACTTAGCATCCAGCGCTGCATTCAGTCTCTTGTACATGCTTGCCAGTGCCGCAATGCCAACTGCTCCCTTCCATCCTGTCAGAAGATGAAACGAGTGGTTCAGCACACGAAGGGCTGCAAGCGCAAAACAAATGGCGGTTGCCCTATTTGCAAACAGCTCATTGCACTTTGCTGTTACCATGCTAAACACTGCCAAGAGAACAAGTGCCCTGTGCCATTCTGCCTCAACATCAAACAGAAACTGCGTCAACAGCAGCTTCAGCATCGTGTTCAGCAGGCTCAGATGCTTCGGAGAAGGGTTGCCAGCATGCAAAGGACAGGACAACCGATGATTAGTGGAAATGAAGGGTTGCCCTCACCTGGGAACAATAATTCTACTGGGCCTGGGACACCTACACAGGCTGGCCAACCATCCAATTTACAGTCGTTAGCTCAGCAGTGTCCAAATCCTGTATCACAAACCTCTAATGTTGCTGGAGGTCCGCAGCAGCCACAGCAGCAGCAACTGGCAACAATGGTCCAGCATCAGTACCACCAATTGCCCGCTGGAGGTGGAATTATGAACTCTCCACGACAAATGGTGCAACAGCAGGTGCAACAGCCCTCTATGCAGCAGCTGCAGCATCCCAATAGCCTTCCTCCTTATGTACAACGGCCCTCCGGTCCTTCTGCTTTATCACAATCTATGGGAAAACCTGTCATGGGTCAGGCGAACTTGCCACCGCAACAACAGTCAAATTTAGGGCAGTCAAACTTTACTCCACAACAACCGCCTGGTCCACCTCCTGCTGCCTTAGAAATTGCTTTAAAGATTCAGCGAGTGGCAGAGTCACAAAGACAGATCGGAAAACAAAAAGGCATGCAGATGAGTCCAGGTCCAGGAATGATGTCTCCACATACCCTGCAGCAGGGTCCTCAGGCACAAAACCAAATGCCTATCAACCCTGCAGGTGTGGGAATTGTAGGGCCACCACCCCAGGGAATGTCACCCCAGATGCAGGTAGTTGGAGCAAGACTTCAAATGGACCAGCAGCAGGGTATGATGGGTGCAGGCATGCAACATCAAGGAGGGCCTCAGAACCAGCTTGCTTCTCAGCTGCAGATGCCACAAGGTCCACAGGGTGCACCTCAGGTTCAGGCTTCACAGCAGTGGGGTAACCCAGGTATGCCTCCTCAACAACGACCAGCAATGATGAGCCATCCTGGAATGGTTGCAACACAACAACCACAGCTGGTGGCACAGCAACAGCTTCCACCTCAACAAGGCCATCCAGGAGTGATGGGCATTATGGGTGGCCCAGGTGGGACTGCAAACACGGGGACTGGCAACGGTGGAGTCCTTCAGAGTGCCTTGCAAGATCTTCTTAAAACTCTCCGGTCCCCTAGTTCTCCTCTTCAACAGCAACAGGTTTTGCAAATACTGCGCTCAAATCCTCAACTTATGGCAACCTTTGTCAGGCAACGTGTGCCCAGGTACCTTGGGAGAGGGGGACCTGGACCTGGTCCTGTTCCTGGACCAGGAGTCATAGATAACCAACAGATGAATGTAAATCAACCTGGCATGCACATGGGTCAAGGAACAGCCATGGGCCCAACAAATCCACTTCAACAACAACATCAACAACATCTTCAGCAGCGTTCAATGATGGGCATGAATATACAGCAGTCACAGCAGCAGATGACGTTGCTGCAGCAGCAGCAGCAGCAGCAGCAGCAGCAGCAGCAGCAGCAGGGTGTAATGTCCGGTCAGGGAACCAACATGGCCAATATCAGTCCTCAGTTAAGGGAAATAATGAGAAAACAGATGCAACATCAGCATCAATTGCAACAAATGCAACATCCCCCATCACAACAGCAGCAAGGATACCTTGGCCAGCCTGGTATGCCCCCCCAGCAGTCAGGACCGCCCCAAACTGCTGGACATCAACAGCAGGCAGGAGGACCTCAGCCAGGGCTGCCACAGAATTACTCAGGACCGATGTCACAGCAGGTGGTAGCAGCTTTACATCAGAGGTTGCAACAACAGCAGCAGACACAACAGCAGAATGCCATAGGTGGAATTCAAGGGGGGGATGGAGGTCCTGGAGGTGGTGGTTTGCTTCAGCAGCAACAGCTACAGCCTTCTCAAGATGCCTCTCAGACTTCACAAACCGTGCAAGCACTGCATCAAAGGCTTTTGCAGAAGCAGCACCTAGGTGGCGTCTCCCCTGCCCAACATAATAATCCCATGAGCCCACAGCAGATGTCCCAGTCTCCCCATTTACAGAGCCAGCAACTGTCTGCTTCTCTTAGCAGCCAGGTGCGGTCCCCACAGCCACCACCACGACCCCAGTCTCAACCACCCAACTCTAGTCCATCTCCACGCATGCAACCCCAGCCTTCTCCTCATCGCATCTCACCTCAGACTCAAACAGGTTCCCCACATCCTGGACACCTTCCCCCACATCATTCTGGTATAGTTGCCCCTCCACCACCTCAACAGCAACAACAAGCTAATGTTTTGGACCAAGCTCAGTTTGGGCTGGATCAGAATGCTATGCTTTCACAGCTTGGTGGAATGGGGGCACTTCACGGGCAAGGGACTAATGACATGCTGGTTGGTAACAATCAAGACATGGGAACAAATATTAATCACAATTCGCTAGACATACTGTAGCATTACAGTCCTGAAATAACTGCCATGCTTATCAAGAATGGGTTGCAGATTTAGAATTTACCATTGCTCTCATTGTTAGTGTTATTTAATATTTTTGAAGTTAAATGCAAAGACTACACCTTCCTATGGGAGATACATTAAATGAGCAAATTAATAAATTAAATAAATGGTAAGTTATTGCTGTTAATATATGCATATATATTTTTAGCCATTTGTGTTCAAAGAATTTCGGGGTTAAAGGATTTGGGGGGGCGCCTCTTTGGTTTTCGACTAGTAATATTTTTGACGTCTGCCTTTTTTATAGATATTTTTAAGATTTTAAATGCATAAAATTAAAGATAAAACATGTTGACACAATAGACCTTTTTGTTGTTTTTCCTCCATACACACTCGAAATAAAACCCTTTTAATGGATAATGGCTGATGGTGGCCAACTATTCTTCTGGTTATGTCAACAATGGTCAGCCAAAAATCCCCACTGACTGAAGGCTACAATCTATAATATTGTATATTGTTTAACAGAACAAAGAAGAGATGGATAGATGGGATATTTTTATGTTTTTGTATAATCTTATAAGGGGGTTGAGGTTTTTGTGACTTGTTTATTAAAGCTTTTTTAATGGCGGATTGCACAGGATATGGCCTATTGTAGGTTGCATTTTCTTTATTTATTCCTTCCCCCCCCCTTTTTTTTCGCTTTCTGCCCACGTAAATATATGCTTCATTCTGTTTTCATTAACAATGATCCTAAACTGCTGACTTTACAGATGTGCCCTCTTGCATGCAAAAAGCAGTAATGTGTGGAAAAATCACTGACTGAACCAAGATTTCCATGACCTGTCCCTTTTACTACTTCATATTCAGAACTTCACGAAATTCATGTTCAGAATTAGTTCAGTTTTCCCCATTCATAAAATTTTCTGGACATTTTGGAATAAGATGAACATGGAATTTGGCAGGCAGTTGTCATTCAATATGTCTAATTGTTTTCAACTCAATTTAAACGCATTTATAGCATTTTTGGGCAACACAATGTAAGCTACTTGTCTGCATGAGTAGTGTTGGTCAGACCTTTGATCTATAGTTTTGAAAATTGTTACACCTGCAAGTGAGTGGTATGTACTAATACTCCTGTGTTGGTGTCCAGTGTGGCAGTTTCACATTGCGCACCACCACATTGTGGAGGACACATTCTGTGCATTTTAGATGAAAAGTAATGACCATTTAAGAAATGGTGAGACTGCACAACTTATTTTATTTTTAATCACACTCCAAGTTTGAGTAGTTAAGGGCTGGGGAATAACAAGAACATTGGCAATATGGCCTGAGACTTATTTAATAAGATCAGAGACTTTTATATGTAGATATATTTAATTACATTTTTGTAAATAACAAACTTGAAATAAAGGCTCATAAGACATTTTAAGATTCAATGGTTATACAAAATGACACTGCTGTTTTTCTTAATACATCCAACTTGGGAACCACTGAGAAATGCCATTTTCATAAAATGTCTTATGCATGCATATATGAATATACAGATAATGATTCACTGTACAGAACATGCGCAAAGAATGGACTGTTATTTTTGTCTTTCCATTTTCAGAAAACAGACTGAACAAAAACTTTGATTTCTTACATTTTTGACCACTTTTTTTTTTTCTTGTCATCACATGGCACATGCTGAGAGGCGCAAAAATATTTAATGTTTTTTTTTTAAGTTATTTTGGTGGTCACTTTTATAAATTTAATTGTTCATTAAAGTATGTTTCAACCAACTGAAGTCAGTTCTGCTGTGCTTTCCCTCTGCTTTAGTTAAAACCAGTCCATCACTTCACTGGTAATAGTGACAGCTGTCTGAAATCCTGTGGAGTTATCATGATCCCTCAGGTTTATATGAGAGAAGACGGTGGGATTTTCATTTCAGGATGGGTTTTAATTTTATTTTCACTTATATATCAGGTGCTTGTGAAAACATGACACTTGTGGATACAATTCTATAACTCATGTCAATTGCAATGGAATTCCAGGTTCTGTTCATGTCGGTGCCCTTTTGAAATTGTTTCCAAGAAACCGTGGTCAGTTTGTTCTGCTTTGGTCTTTGAATTATAAACAATGTCAGTTTTTTCACACTTAGCTTTTATTAAAAGTTACAATGTATTACAATATAAAAGCATCTCACATTACAAACACAATAGATTTTTGGCATCACACTACCATTTCTGTAAAGTGCATTTTTTTTGGGAGGCAGAAACAACCACAGATATCTCAAGAATTACATTAAATATTTGTTCATCACTAATCAATAAAGGTACAAAATATTCCAGTTGTCATGCTCAGATGGGCTACAATCACCTTCACCAAAAGTGAATCCTAACCGTGGCTGAAATTAAGTTACTTACATTTAGCTTTTGTAAGCATCCACTGTTACCAAAGACAACATGAATGAATCAATGTAGCATGTTGTAATAATAACGGCAAGAAAAATCTAAATACGAGTTTGAAAAGAGTTTGTGGCTTAACTTTCTAAATGATCCAAAATTATATGTGATTTAATTTGCAATATAATTTGCGTGTAAACAGTTCCATCTGGAGGTTCGCCAAGTCCTTCCACCGTAAAGCATTCTTCAGAATCATGTTCTAAACAGCTATTTATAGGAGCCCACTTTGCTGATTGTTGGGACAGATTTTAAGTTCTTTTTTATATTAAATTCGGGATTGTCTGGTTGAAATGCCTAAACAGGTGCATGGTTTTTCTTTAATATTAGCGCTATAAAATTTTACACTACACCCATGATGCACAAATCAATTTTAAAAAGTATGTTTTACACTTGACTTTCCACTACCCATTCATCAGGGAAAACCACTCTACATGTTCTACAAGAGCATCACATTCCCTCAAATAGTATATATGCCATACAGTTATAATATGAAGATAGAAAACTTGTTACTTGAAAAAACTTGTCATTTGAAAAAGATGATGTGCATCTCATAACTGCAGTTACCATAAAATACATCCTGCACTTACCCAGTGAATGATGACTGGCCATTCTAAAAATATTAGTGGCATCGACCCAGCAGTGCGTTCATCAGGTGTAGAAGTATTGCCGATTGTTTACGCTGCGTTTGCATTACTATAAAGTAAATTTATTCCTTGTACACTTAAGCTGGTTAGATGCAGGCTTGATGGTTATTATGGAAACCATCCATTACAGGTTTTCCCGAACTGAAGGCTGAAGGCAGCAACACTGCTGCATCTGATGTACAAGCTCGAAACTTAAAGACATTCCTGTCTGAAACATATCACTTTTATAATGTATTAAATTGTAGTCGAACCTGGATCGGAATAAGGTGCAGGACTAAGAAATGTGCAATTAATCTATAATCCTCCCTTCAAAAAGTGCAACTACAAAAGAAATACTATTTTATAATTAAGTTTAGTTCTAGAACAATGTAGCTAATAAAGTGGCCAGTTAAATTACTTATGAAAAATTTAAGACACTAGCTCTATTTTCAGTAACCACTTTCAGTGCAAACAGGTTTCAAGGCTTTCAAACAGGAAAAAAGTTCATATACAGAGAAATCTGCAAAAAAATATCACTAATGGAACATGTTTATATGAGTTACTAATCACGGACATTTCTATGTTTTTTTTTCATACCCATTTACCATAAACAACACAGCAACAGACTTCAATAGTTATAAATTACTACTTGTCTGTAAACCAAACCATGTCCAGGCAGTTTAAAGTAATTACACTTTATTTTAAAATAATAATCCATTTATCATTTTATTTTTAAATGATTTAGCTATATTATAAAAGTATAATTTTAAGTAAAAAATAACTTGTATAAAAGTACAGGATCTAAACATCTATCATGTACAATACCAAAAGAGATGTTTAAGGCTGTGCTTCATCTGGTAAATAAATATGATTGCCTTTTTGGTTGATATTCAAATGTTTCAGGTTTCCTTAAGATTTCATGAATTCATCACAACTGTATTTTAAATCATTACACAGTTTTGAACTTGGTTATGATGTTTACTGTTAACATCCCAATACTGTTATTGCTTATATCAACATCTAATGTTTAGCTATTAATGTATGTACTGTCATTATTGTGACTAAGGTGTCACTTAAGTTGTTGTCTTGTAACTACTCAGACTGTCGGAGGTAATGTTAGGTCAAATCTGTCACATAGAGCCGGGACCGAAGTTTTTGAGCAAATTTAAAACTACTTTATAATTTACATTCAAAAGGTTTGCCTTTGCCGATAACTTCTCACAGACAGATCAGTCTATGTCTGATAGATTTTATTAATGATTATAATACCTCCTTCTTGATGCTGTAAGGATTATTTCAATGAGTGTCGTATAAACAAATGCAATTATTTTTATCTATATAAGGAGGGTGTGAGCACAAAACTTAACTTAAACTTAATTAAACCATTGCATTTAAAAAAAGGTCTTTATATTACTATTCCTTAGAAGTTGTACATTAAAAAAACATATTTAATGATAATTAATTGATATTAGTGCAGAAATAGGTTTTTTTTACTAAGTAAACAAATATTTTTTTCTAAGAATATCTACTCAGGTAAAGTCAATCTGGAGTAATAGCATTACAGTTACAGAGAACTTTTTCAGAATTCCGTATTAGTTTTATAAACTATATTGCATGGAATTATTAACATCTATAGGTGTACATAATAAATCTATGTTTGTTCTAGCCCCTGCTAAACTGACACCATGAGTGCAAGAAAAAAATATGAATGAATAAAGATGAGGGCTTAATGACTGCTGCACAGCTTGTGATACTATAAAACGTTAAATCCTATACAATTAACAGAATTATGTGGAAAGTCTGAACATAGTGCATCTTGTAATTCTTGTATATTACACCCTCGTCTCATAAAATGGTTACTTTCCATATTAGAAGTCCAGTTCCCAGCTGCTTAAGAAGCCCTTTGCTACCAAAGCTTCTCTGAAAGTAACAGTCAGTGAATTCAGTGTGATATCAGTCACAGTTACCTCTTCAGGGCCCAAGCCTGGCTTCCATTCCTCTATCATTGGAGAGAGTGTCACATCTTCTGAGCCAGCAAATGAAGTCCAACCCTCAGTGTGTGTATTACCTGTGAACACATTGTTTATATGTTTGCTTTGACTTTGCAAAATAATATTTAACAAACTACAGTTTAAATAAAAAATGCTTTTTCTCCTTTATGACCGGGTTAGGTTACTAAAATGAGTACATCTACATTCATTTTCACACACATATACTCCAGCACACATGGTATTGTTGTGGGTTAACATTAAGTGTTGTAAAACTACATGCCTAAATGATTCATTAGTCCTGAAACTGCTTCAGTGGGAAAAAAACTCATGCACAATGCTATGGGCACTTAAATGCACAATGAGCCCTATAATTATTTACTCCTGAAATGCTTATCTTCAACCAACTACTGTGACTATTTTCTAGAGGGCGAATTTTTAAAAAGACGTTAAATATCGCATCTAGTTCATGACCATACACTCACCAGCCACATTTAAGTATAGCTCCTTTTTACTCTCATTATATTTATAGAGTTTGGCTTTCCATAAAGATAAACTTTGTATTTCTACAATGACAATCATTCACCACTTAAATAATACCTGTTTTATAATACCTGAGTACTGACTATTAAACACAGGGAAGTAACGAAGTATGTAAAATAAAACAGCTGGACTTATAGTGCCTTATGAGCCATATAGTGCTGTTTAGAACTACAGAGGGCATGGTAAGTGTAGCTAATAAAATAATGACTATATAAAGAGAGAAAAACTGGCCAATAAGTGACATGCTCCCTGTTTCAGAAACTCACTGTTTGGAGTTGCTCTGTCAGTCTCTGTTTCCTCCTGTCTTGTGCTATCCTCATCATCTTCCTCTCGTTCTTCCCAATCTTCCACTGATGGCAGTCTAATGTTTCCCCTTCTCTTGTGCTGAACTAGTGGACGAAATACACCAGCTCCTTTGGACCTTGATTTTGGTTCCACATGTTCAGGTTGTGGGTCCATTGAGTGTGTAAGGGACAGATGCAAATGTGACTGAGGCTCCTCTGTGGTTTTGTGTGCACTGCGGAGACCCATAGTGTAAATGCTCTACAGAAAACAGAGTGGGACACGGACACACACACACACACAAAATATCAGCCAATTATGCCATTGTAACCACAAGTCACAAGATCTGAATGGATCATGTTATCACTAAAAATTATTTTGTATTTTAATTACGATTCTCAGACATCAGGCTTTTGGACTCTATTATAATAAAAGTATCTTGAGATACAATGTAGAAGTGTTGCCTGGAGTGATGGAGGCAGTTACCTGTACAAGAAGTTTTTTGGGTTTAGGTCCTCTCTTTCGCCAGCCCACTGCTCTCTCTCTATTATGGAAGGAAATCAAGAGTTTAGAAAGTGTAAAGCTCCATATTAGGATATTCTTTAATGCTTGTTTTGCTGCTACGTCACATTAATCAAACTTACTTTTCCTCATATGCTAGAACCAGGCGAGGATCTAGGATGTGTTCCTCCGGTTCCCAAGTGCTATACCTTCAAAATAAATGATTTTTTTCTTCTGAAAAAATGTGATTTTTTTTATTTAACAGGTAAAACTTACAAACCTGCAACGACTTACTTACTTTGGTGGCCACCCTTTCCACTTCAGTAAATACTCCACATGCCCCTGAGGAAAAAAGAAAAAAAAAAGTTTTGACCAGCTTCATCGTTGAAATATGAATGACGTAATGCATTACGCGCATGCTGTCGTCACAGCAATTTAAACAAGAAATCATCTTTAAAAAATTTTTTTGGTAATTTATGGTTATTAGTGCGAACAAAAAAGTGAACCAGCACTGCAATTAACAGGATGCGCTAAATATTAAAATGCGTGTTTGGTTTCGTTTGACAGGCCATGTTTGCTGAGTCCGATTTAATAACATAATGATTGACCGCGTCAGTGCTCAAGCCACACATCTTCAGTAAGTGCGCAATGAGCAATGAAAGACGTTTAATAAGCCAGAGAAAGTGCGCCATACAGTTCTAACAGAAACGCAGCTTTAACGCGGTTAATGTTACTGTGAGTGAGGTGGATGACACTGCGTAGTTTGTGTCCCTGTGGAGCAGAGTGTGGATCAGCAGCTAGTTTTCTAAGACGCCACACAGATCACCGAGCCCCTGTCTGCACAGCGTCGGCTTAAAGCTCTGAACACTTCCAAACGCACATTTAAACAAGTAAACGAACACCAACAAAAACAACGGAGGCGGGAATTTCCACAAACAGCCACAGGACAGCGCCGTTCCATCCCCAAGCTTTACCTTCCGCACTCTTTTCTTTATGATCGATTCCACAGCAAACACTTGTTCTCCAATCGCCGACAGTTCCATGAGATTAGTTACGCTTTACAAAACGCCCGGCTAAAAGGAGCTCTAATACCGAGCAAGTTGTGCAGCTGTTGTTGAAAGTTGCGCTGATTTGGGGCTGCTCCTGCTGGAGTGCTGCTGTGGGTTGTTCACGCGCTCAGTTCCTCATGCGAGATCTTTCTGTTCGTTCAGTGACTTTCAAAATCTGCGACACATCTGCAGGATCAGCGCCCCCGTGCGCACAGCCGGGGGCCCGCAGTGTGGGAGGCCAACCGGGACGAACCCTGTTTACCGAGTCAAACGAAACCCAACGACTTCCGCATTCTCCATGGCTTTACTACTGCGATTCAAAGTTTCTATTCACCATCTGCTTAATTGGAGTCATGCCTTACCTTTAGATCAAAAATGCAAAGGCAGTATTAAAATAGCATGTTCTATAGAGATGCAGAAACATGAACGTGCAACACGAAAACGTTTGATAAAGATGTGTATTATAATAATTGCAAATGCAATTTTATAGCATGGTTTAAAAAAACAACCTTACAGTCAGTCATGTAAGCTGTATCAAAAACAGAATATTAGGAGAATATTTCTACCCTCTACTAAACTAAACTCACATAATTAGCAATGAGAAATGATAAGTTAATTATATAATTAATAACAGTTGTGGGGCGGCACAGTGGTTGAGTGGTTAGAACGTTCACCTCTCAGCACTAGGGATTCCCGGTTCGAATCCCCATCTGGGTGGAGTTTCCATGTTCTCCCTGTGTCCGTGTGGGTTTCCTCCCGGTTCCTCCCACAGTCCAAAAACATGGATCAAGTCAATTGAATTCTCAAAAATTGCCCCATATAGAGTGTGTCTGTGTGAGTGAGTGTGTGCCCAGTGATAGATTGGCACCCTGTCCTGGGTTTATCTGCCCAGCGCCCGAGACGTTCTCCCCTGGATAGGCAAAGGGAACCCCACCGCGACCCTAATAGAGGATAAAGCGGGAGATAACGAATGAATAACAGTAGTTTGAATTTGGGGCGGCACGGTGGCTTAGTGGTTAGCACGTTCGCCTCTCAGCGCTAGGGATTCCCAATTCGAATCCCCACCTGGGTGGAGTTTTCATGTTCTCCCCGTGTCCGCGTGGGTTTCCTCCAGGTTCTCTGGTTTCCTCCTACAGTCCAAAAACAGGGATCAAGTCAATTGAGTTCTCCAAATTGCCCCATATAGAGTGTGCATGTGTGAGTGTGTACCCAGCGATAGATTGGCGCCCTGTCCTGGGTGTATCTGCCCAGCGCCTAAGACATTCTCCCCTGGATGGGCATGGGGAACCCGAGCGCGACCCTAGTAGAGGATAAAGCGGAAGATAATGGATGGATGTTTGAATTTGTTTCTAGCAGCTCATCTCTTGGATTGGTTTTTATGACTTACAGAACTGCTCTTAATTTAGCTTGGTTTCTATTTAAACATTTTACAAAAGAGTATATGCCTTTAAATAAATTAAAAAAAACAGTAAAGAAAAAGGTTTTAATAAATCAATAGAAAATTAAACTTTCATGATTAAAAGCAGCAAGTAAAATAAAAAGATACTTTACAGCTAGTTTCCTTTTGTAATTGCTGTACTCTCAGTTCAGACATCGGGGCCTGTGCTTACGAAACACCACAGTGTAATCAAGTAGCAAACATACCTTAGGTGAGAAGTTCATTGGGTGATGGACTGCAGTCATTCCTGTTGGATAGTGGGACAAAATCGAAAGGAGAATAAAGCTAATAATTTGCATTTAGTGGTTTATCTGAAGCTGACTAAAGCTTAAGAGATCATTAAAAAAAAAAAAAAAAACAACACTTTTCCCATCACACATTGTAGGAAAAGAACACTGAAGGGTTTTAATGACATGTGGCAAAAGGTTTTAGATTTAAATCTAAGCTGTATCTTTGGACCAAAAAAATAGGGCAAACCACCAAAAATACATCATACCTACTGTAAAGCAGTATAAAGCAGGTTGTTTACTTCGACAACAACTGGTTAGGAGGAATGAATGTCAAACAACAAACCTGACAATAATCGGAATCAATATTTTTTTTACTTGAAAAAGTCCTCACCCTGCAGCTTGATCATTTGAAGGTTGAAATATTTGTCCATGTGATAATCTACAAATTTAAAGAATCAGATGACCTTTCTCAAGCATTTTGTAGTTATCAGTTTACTACAAACTTTAAATTCTATAAACCCTTTAGCCTTCCAAATTTTAAAATTGGTCTTTGAACCTCCAGAAAACAGTTAGGTGCTGCTCTTCATTCAGAAGCAGGTTATATGACAGCTTCGTTTTCCATAGTATATTACAGAGAAACATACTCAATACCTGTACTTACAAAGACATTTTAATGATGTCACAACACATCTTGGATTATACATAAAGTGCCACTTCAAGCAGTTGCATGGGAAACAATGGCATGTATACATTGTGAATACACTTGCCCTAAAAAGGGATGTAAGGAATTGAGATTGTCATGGCAAAGGAATCAAAACCCATCTACATTTAAAAAAAGCACCCTGTGTGTTACATGGAATGTCCATTAAGTACATCAATTTCAATATAATTAGATATTTTTTTCTGGTAAGATTTCAAGAACAGAATAAACAGCTCACTTTTATATCTCAGTTTTGAAGCAGCTGTGACTTTGCAGAAACCTGAGGTGTACACATACAATTACTTCATCAGAAATATTTTATTACCTGCTTTCCCAGGCTACAGTATAAAAACACTATATAGACATAAGTACTGAGACGTAGCACTTAATCACCGAATTCAGGTATTTTATTATAGCCATGTATTTTTTACAACTGTATGCTTTCTAGTCTGTGGGAACAGTTTGGGAAAAGTCATTTTCTGCTCCAGCATGACTGTGCTTAAATGTACAAAGCAAGGTCCATGGTTGGGCAAGCTTGGTTTAAAGAATGTGACTGGCCAGCACAATGAACTGACCTCAACCCTATCAAACACCATTTGGAGCTAGAACAAAGACTGCCAGCAAGGTCCTCATGGCCAACACATCAGTGTCTGAGTGGGCATAAATTCACAAAGACATTTCAAACTCTTGTGGAAATGTTTTTTAGAAGAATAAAAGCTGTGACAGCAGCAAAGAAGGTAAAGATCCTGCAGGTGTTATGTTCAGGTGTCCCAGTACTTTTCTCTATATAGTGTCATGGTTGCATCATTGGCTTTATTTTATCTACTTCATAAAGTAACTAAATTTATAGCCCACACATTTTTGTTGTAATATCTTAACTAAAAGTTGCTCTGTAACCAATTCAACAGATTTTTCCAGTTTAATAAGTTTTGCTTGTGATCACATGAAATCTTGTAAGACACTTACCAATGATTCAATATGCAGTACAAATTAGTACCAGCTCAGTATCTGTTGTTTAACAAAACTAATTAGAAGAACCAGTAGGTAGCACGGATGTAAAGGAACAAATACGAGACAACCTATAGATTATTTGGACAAGCCCAAAACTATCAGGACAACCATGAAACATTCAGTTACTGTCCCATGCTGTAATGCATTCGGTTCTTTAAATATATTACTTGCTACATAAAATAAAGCAGACCAGCCAGGAAAGGGTGTTCATTGTCTAAATCTTAGGTCCCAGGTCCCAATGGTCAAACAAACATCTAAAGTGAAAGTAAAGGCGGTATAATGTGACATTTTATACAATGACATCAACACATGGAAGGTTGTGGCTGAATGGGAACATGTAAAGAGAATGCATCACTGACTATTTCGCATGTCTCATACGACAGTATGAAATAGAAATTGTTGACGTATAAAAATGAGTCCCAAAGGACTAAACAAAATTCTTACAGAAAAGTGTAGTGTTATCTTGTGTATTCCCTGTGTATTTATGTCTTTGCCGCTTTCACAGAGTCCAGCATTTTGTGTTTATTTGAGTGTAAACAGAAAGTCTTACCAGTGTGCTTTTGTGACACGGTGAGTGCAACTCCATTTGCTCTTACATGGTTCCCTGACTGAACCCAACATTTCCTCCTGAGCATGAACTGAAGAATCTCAAAAGCAAATAAGATTTAAACATTGTCAGACCTCCATGTCTGATGGGCCTCCACCTCTTCGGGCACAACCAACAAAAGTTCACAGTTCTTCCCTCGAAGCTGGTGACGCAAGAATTTCCTGTCACATTATCAAAAAATGATTAATAAATAAACATTCACTGTTGCAATTTAAGCAATAAAAGAGGTTTAGAAAGTGGACACGGGAATCCCAGAGCAAATAAAGTAATAGATTACCTGAGTTCATCAGCTGTACCAATGGCATGGGGAGTACGAAGTTTGGAGTCCAAGTTATAGTAGAGTCCACCAACTTCTCTCACCCCAATCCAGTGCTGCCGCTTAAGAGGCAGACGTAAAGGCCCCCAGCGCAAGTTAGATGGCACATTCAAAATAAAGCCAGTTACATTTGGAAGTTCAATACTGCAAACATCCCTGAAACACAACATGAGATTAAAAAATAAATCTAAAAAAACGTGAAAACATAATTTAATTCACAGTTGTTAAAACAGGACTGCAGGATTACCTTCGTTTGTCCCACCAGACAGCTTCATAACCTCGAGTCTGTAATGCAGCCATGATAACATTTACATCGTAGTTGCCGTTACCAAGCATACTCTTTTTGTTGGGGGTTACCAAAGAGCTAGGGGAGAGCCTGAAAATATTACGAATATCAAGGTTATACAAGATGAAATAACCACTTTGGAGTAGGTTCATTTTTAGTTTGCATTCACATTGCCAGTTGGAATAGTGAAGTGCCACAAGATGATTGACAGTTTGTATAGAGATAATTTAAATTAAATTTTCTTGTATTGCTAATGCAGAAATAAGATTTTATCTTGATATAGCTTTGCTCTGTGGAGGATGATTGATGGAAAACATTAAGGATAGTTTTGTAATGCTTCAAAATTTCCTCTAACATTCCTACACAGTCTGTTTTTTATCTGTTCTATCAGGATTTTTAAAGATTAGCCTGATTTACAATTTCAATTGTGTTGAAAATTAGAAATGTCCCTTAAAACATGAGGGTAATAGTTCTAAAAAATTTTCTACTAGTCGACGAAGCGAAACTGCTCATCAATTAAATAACAAAAAACAATAATAGTAAATTTTTGGGAAATCTTAGAATCTAGTTCAACTTAAATGGAGTAATTATTAAAATATGATATCTTTAGATATTTCACAGTGTCAACTAGAGAAACTATAAATATTCCACAACTAAATTTGACATTTTATTTAAGGAAAAGAATTCCTTGAAATAATGTCATCAACTCCCCCTTTGTAGAACAGGCATCATAATCATTAAATAGTTAACATTGGTTGCCACAATTTGTTTTATTGATTTTTTCAAAACAGTAGAGCAATACTAAACATTCATTAACCAACAGTGTCATATAACTAACATTGGTAAAAAATTAAATATAACCATAATGGAAGCGTACAAAATAATACCAGTATCTCCCACTCTCCCACACACCAATAGGCTTTAGAACTCATTGAATATCATTAATAAATGCTAAATTGCAAAATTGTTTACAAAGCATCAAGACTGAAAGGTCCAGCCTACCTTTATAATGCAGCATGCACAACTGTGTTTAGATATTTTAAAACCCAGTCTTGGTTTGGATTTTTTAAAATCCAAGAACCAGGTACCCATTTAAAAAAGAAAAGGACAAATAAAAACAATAAAATGATTTCCAACTAATCAGCTGTGATTTGTGCAAATGCATGTCTATGAGCAGGTATCTGTCAGGACAGCGAAGTTGTGTGATATGTCACCACATAGTTTTGTTTTGATATGCTCAAAACAAATGCAAAGTGAATTACATGTGGAAGTTCTTCTGTTATGAAAATAATCACACCATCACCACAAAACATCTAAGGCATCAACATGACACAGCATGCTAAGTTTAACTGGCTGCTCTCAACTTGCCCAGTGCTAAATTAACTACAGTGCTGGCAACTTACTAATTAGCATAACCAGTACAGTCAGCCTCTAAAAGCCCTTTCTAGCTAGCAATGCAAAAAACAAAACAAAAAACAAACAAACAGGAAGAACACTCGCAAAAGTCACAGAGAGATGATGGTGTTTGCAGTAGAAGTCTATAAGTGGAAACAAAAACAGTGTACGAATCAATAAACTTCAACACAAAAGTGACCTTTGTAAAACACCATAAATTGGAATAGCTACTGTTTGTGATTGAAGTAAATGTGGCTGTACCAGACTGCAACTGCATCCAATACTCAGAACAATCATTTTTAAAGCGTGGTCAGTTTAAAACTATAATTTTGCATTCCCTATTTAAAATACAGTTTACAAATCAGAAAGTTTATACAGAAATATTAGGGTCTATGTGCATTATTGGATTTTTGACATACCTCTGGCTGATTTCCTGAAGTGCCTCTCTGCTAAAGGCAGCACCATCCTGGAAGACATTATTAAGTGCATGCAGAGCACACAACTCCCGATGTTGCTTCTCATGGTAGATTGCAGGGGGTTGTGAAGGTGGAGGAGGTATCCTGGCATTTGGCCTTTCATCCACCTCAGAAACAAATCCACCTCCAGCGGCCTCACCTTTCTGTTTGCTCACCTTCCAGGGCATACAGCCCAACTCCTGAAAACCACCCACCCCCCTCCCCTTACCAGAACATGGTGTACTCCCCATCCCTGTTGACACTACACCACAAATGCCATCTCCAAAGCAACCAATTAGTTGCCTGAGACGTATGGTGTGGGGAGAGGAGGGTATCTACAGGGCAAAAACCAGTTCAAGGTTGCTTGCTTAAAGTGTAGATACAAAGATGTCAACACAATCAGTAGATGGTAAAACTCTGAACTATTGACTTTCATATCTTGTGTTCTTCACCGGTCACTTTTACGCAGTAGGTCGTTCCATGTTGGTGCTGATCAGTGGAAGCAAGACATCCTGAATAACACAAACAAACACATGACCTGATGACCTTCTGTACCTCCCGAAAGATGAACACTTGATCTCTAGGACTCTCATCAGCAATATCTTAAAGAAAAAAACAAGAAAGTAGACTTAACACAGTGGATCAATTTATTACTGAAATAGGAGATTATTTTTTCAGGTTAAAAGGACTGGCAATGGCACATAAACAGAAGTAAACTTATTGTAATCCCCTGAGCAAGATGATGTTTAAAATTTGAAAGACGGCTAACCCAAAACTTCCTGCTGACAACTCCGTGGGTCATGAGAATATAAAGAGTCGTCATTAAACAGCTGGCAACACCAAGCTATGTGTGTACAGCTCGAAGAACGCACGTTATGTTTTACACTGTACAACAAAAATATTCCTGTAAACCATCGCTCATTCACCACTTTATCATAACGTGACTCCAGCTAACTCCGTGCTATCGGTTGGCTTTATTTATTACACAATACGTCAAAACGAGAACCTATATGAAAGGTTTTTCAGCACGTACCTCAGTCTGCATTTACATATGTTGAAGCCGGGCAGCTGGCCTTGTGTAAAATGGACTCTCTTCTTCTTTTCCCAGACGTTGCTTATTCCTTTGTTTCTTCCACTTTTTCTTGTAGCTCTGAATTTTAACCTGAGCATGCGCAAGACGTCATTGGCTTTCAGCCGTTTGCTCAGGCTACGTAAACAGCACCTTGTGCATTAAAGCCCCGCCCCATCGCGCACGCGCCTGACACATCCTAAATGGAGTGGTAAACAGAATTAATCTATTATAGCGTTTATTCTGTTAGTTTAATATAAGGTCACGATGTGTGTGTTTGTGGGAGCGCAGGGCAAAGTTAACGCTACCGAACAAAAGAGGTTTGTCCTTATATCCTTACATTTAGAAAGAATGCTGAAGGATTTTTTCTTGTTGTAAAAATGAACAATAAATAAATCACTGCACTATTTCAAAAAACAATTTGTGCAATATTAAAAATACAAGTATGTAGTTACAAAAAAAACGACGTGCACATGTTCACTATTATCACTAGTTTTAATTTTATTCAATATGAGAGGGGGAAAAGATTTTATTTGAAGTAAAGAAAATAGATCAATATGAGTCCCTATGTAAGCGGCACGGTGGCTTAGTGTTTAGCACGTTCACCTCTCTCCGTGTCCGTGTGAGTTTCCTCCGGGTTCCTCCCACAGTCCAAAAACATGGATCAAGTCAATTCCATCCATCCATCATCTTCTGCTTTATCCTCTACTAGGGTCGCGGAGGGGTTCCCCATGCCCATCCAGGAGAGAAGGTTTCAGGCGCTGGGCAGATACACCCAGGACAGGGCACCAATCTATCGCTGGGCACACACTTACTCACACAGACACGCACACATACACACTCTACATAGGGCAATTGACTTGATCCATGTTTTTGGACTGTGGGAGGAAACTGCAGAACCCGGAGGAAACCCACGTGGACACGGGGAGAACATGGAAACTCCTCCCAGATGGGGATTCAATAGTCTGTTTTGGGCGTTCCTGTTATTAGATATTAACACTACTGTCGGTCAGTTAGGATATAACTGTATATAGAATAACTGATTTCAGTTCTAGTTTCGGTCTACTGGCTATTTGTACCTTGTGTTGAACGTCTGATTGTTCCGGAGGAGGCATGACCTAGTTTCATCCACGCTATTTAAGAATCGTAGATACGCTGATGCGACAGCGGAAGTGACAGCCTCTCGTGTTCCGCCTCTCGCGTGAAGACCTATTCGTGTAAAGACCTGCGAGTCTACCTGCGCGAGTCCACCGAGCAAGGACAACGACAAGGCAACTAAGTAGTCTCTAAGTAGTCATTTCATTTTCTTACCCATTCACACCTTTCTCTTCAGCATGTGTTTTCAGTTCATCCCTGTCATTTCCTCCTCACACAGACGCTCCTTTCCTCAGAGGAGAAGGCTCACTCTTGCACACCTGCGAACTCTGCAGCTGGTGAATACAAGCGAACCCTTCACCTTCTCTGCAGTTCTATGGAATTGTCAGTCTGCCACCAAGAAATCTGATTTCATTCCTACCTTTGCCACGCATGCTGGTCTTCAGGTTTTAGCCCTCACTGAGACGTGGATTCGTCCCGAGAATTCTGCGACACCAGCTGCCCTTTCAACGAATTTTCACTTCTCTCACTCTCCTTGTATCGGCAAAAGAGGAGGTGGTACAGGTTTGCTTATCATTCGCAAATGAAAATTCTCTCCTCTTACACCTTTATCAAACACTGTCTCATTCGAATTCCATGCACTCTCAATCACTGAACCGGTTAAATGTAATTTTCTTGTCATCTATTGCCCCCCAGGTCAACTAGATAACTTTGTCGAGGAATTTGATATGTTATTATCATCTCTCCCAGATGATGGTTGTCCTCTTGTTGTCCTCGGCGATTTCAACATTCACTTAGACCGACCGTACTCCACTCCACTGAGTTTCTTGATCTCATCTCCAGCCTGGACCTCCATCTACTTCGCACCTCAGCTACCCACCGGGCTGGCAACCAGCTCGACCTCATCATGACGCGCTCATGTCTTTCTTCAGACATACACATCACTCCACTTCATGAATCAGACCACTTCTTCATACAGTTCTCTGTCTCTCTTCCACCTACTCCCGTGTTCTTCAGTAAAACATCTCAGGTACGTCACATTCTTAGCGCTCTCCCTAATACACTCTTTGCCGACTTGGTTACAGATGCCCTTCCTAGCATCGGTAACTTCTTAACCCTTGACACCAACACTGCATCAAGCACATTCTGCTCCACCTTAGCTTCATGTCTTGATCAGGTCTGTCCAAAATCCACCAGGAAAACACACAGTTCTCAGTCCAGTCCCTGGCTCACAGAGACACTTCGGAAGCAACATACTTCTCTTCGTTCCGCCGAAAGAAAATGGCGTAAGTCGGGTCTGTCTTCAGATTTAGAAACCTACCAGTCCTCACTTGCCACTTTCTCGAAGGATGTAACTGCTGCTAAATCCTTGTTCTTCCAGTCCAAGGTAACATGCATCTCAGATGCCCGCACCTTATTCAGTACCTTTAACTCACTACTTACTCCTCCCTCTCCCCCTCCTAACACTTCTCTGTCAGCTGATGTCTTTGCAACTTTTTTTACAGAAAAGATTGAGGGCATCAGCAAACTCTTTTTTATACTCACCATCCCCACAACACTACATCTCACACATCCAGCCATCCAACCCTCTCCTCCTTCTCCCCTGTCACAGAATCTGACATCTTCAAAATTCTTCTTGCCAGTAACCCAACTACTTGCCCCCTTGATTCCATCCCATCCCACCTTCTTCAATCCATCGCCTCCTCCATCACACAAGCTCTGACACACATCGTAAACTCCTCCCTCACGTCTGAGACTTTTCCAAAGTGTTTCAAACAAGCCATAGTCAAACCCCTACTTAAAAAACCTATGCTCAACCCAAATTTGGTCGAGAGCTACAGACCTGTTTCTCTTTTACTTTTCCTGTCTAAAACACTTGAACGGGTGGTATCCACACAGGTCTCCAAATTCCTTAATCAGAACAATCTCCTTGATCCCAATCAGTCCGGTTTTAGATGTGGTCACTCCACGGAGACAGCATTGCTCTCTGTGATTGACTCACTTAAAACTGCCAAAGCCAAATCTCAATCCTCGGTCCTCATTTTGTTAGACCTTTCTGCAGCTTTTGATACAGTAATTGATCAGATTCTACTGTCAACTCTAGCTGAACATAGGTCAACGTAGGCTTTTCTGATACGACACTTGAATGGTTTCGATCCTACCTCACAGGAAGGACCTTCAAAGTGTCATGGAATGGGGAGATCTCTAACCCTCACCAAGTACGCACTGGTGTGCCTCAGGGCTCTGTACTCTCCTCTTCTCACTATACATGACATCACTGAGCGCGGTCATCCAGGCGAATGGTTTCTCTTACCACTGCTATGCTGATGACACTCAGCTTCATCTGTCTTTTGCCCCTGATGACACCACCATCTCAAATTGGGTATCTGCCTGCCTCACCGACATATCTATTTGGATAAAGGCCCGTCATTTCAAATTAAATTTAGAAAAAACAGAGCTTCTCATTATCCCAGCTAAACCCTCAATCCATCACGACCTGACCTTCCAAATTGATGGCTCCACAATCTCCCCAACCGATTCGGTCCGGAACCTTGGTTTCACAATAGACTCCCACCTTAAACTCTCTGATCATGTTATCAAAACTGCCAGTTCCTGTAGATTCCTCCTTTACAACATAAGGAAGATCAGACCCTTTTTGACTGAACATGCTACCCAACTGCTTGTTCAAGCCCTAGTCCTATCCCGGCTCGATTATTGTAATGCGCTACTTGCCGGTATTCCAGCTTCCACAATCCAACCTCTTCAACTAATTCAAAACTCTGCAGCCCGACTTGTGTTTAACCAGCCCAAGCGAACTCATGTCACTCCTTTACTCACTTCCCTCCATTGGCTCCCTGTAGCTGCTCGCATTCAGTACAAGTCACTGACTCTAGCATACAGAACCATTTCTGGATCTTCCCCCTCCTACCTTCACTCCATCTTTTCAAAATACACTCCAACCCGTTTTCTTCGCTCCAGCGATGATCGCCGCCTGGCGATTCCACCTCACCTAGTAGGTAATTCGCACTCCGTGATGTTCACCACTGCAAAATGGTGGAATGTTCTTCTTAACTCTGTTCGTAAGGCAGAATCACTAAACAGTTTCAAAAAACTACTGAAGACGCATCTCTTTAACAAATACCTGTTGTAATAAAAAAAAAAAAAAAGGGGGGGGGGGGCATGTGCCGCAGCATCGAATAACAATCAGGTTTGATGAATTTACAGTATAGTTGGTTTTCTTCATGGCTTCTGATTTGTGGTGTTCTCATTTGTAAGTCGCTTTGGATAAAAGTGTCTGCTAAATGACTAAATGTAAATGTATAATGAATAAATAAGGTACAGATGAGTAGCCTATAACTATAAATCATTTCGAATCAGTATGAGGTAGAAGAGAACACGGCTCACCGGTACATTTGATAAAGTCACAAAAGGCATTTTCCTTTTCAATATCAGCATCATCAATGTTTTGTGTGAGTTTACTGATGGCATAAGCATTTTCTTATCAACAACATTAATAGTATGACCACCACTTATGGCTAAAAAGTAAAGCAGCTCTGTGCTGAAACAAATGCTAGTTAACAAAACAATGCAATTTAAACACTTACTATAATCAAAACTAAATATTTTAAAATCTTTTCAACCAACAACTCTGCTTTACCACTTATTTAATACATTTGGAATGAGTCACTCAACACTGAGCAAAGCAAGTGTTTAATAACTGTTCTTGGGTGAGTATATTTTTGGTTTACACAGATATTTAAACAAATTTACAGCGTGTAATAATAAAAATATTGTAGTGGTATTTAAACACCAGCAAAAATAATCTGCTTCCCACTTCATCTCAGGACTACTATTTTACCTGCATTTACACTAAGCAGCCACTTAATTGCATACAGTAACTTGTTCATACATTCACCGTTCATTTTATCAGCTACATTTACAATATATGTGCACTTATGTAGTTCAGAATTTATAAATAATTTTACATACTTTTTAAGTCTTTACTATATTTTCTGATGGTCAACACTGAAGTGTTGTTGGTGTAAGTGCATGTTGTACCAGAACTGCACAATAAACGTGTTCTACAAAGTGCATATAAAAGGTAAGTGGAACTGATAAAAATGGACAATTGGTGTACAAACAAATCGCATTAAAGGCCTGTGAGCACTAGACATTTATTTAGAAAGTTGTTCAGTCAGAGCATCGATAAGATCCTGTTTCTTGGTGCCTGTTGTTCGTACTCCAAACTGTTTACAGGCGTCTTTCAGCACAGGCACTGTTAGCTTGCCCAAGGTGCCCTTTGCCACATGGTTGCGCAGCTCATCTTCAGGAATCTCAACTTTGGGCTTCTTCTCAGCACCTCCGCTAACATCAGCTTAAAATACAGAAAAAATCATGATAAAGCTACACTTTATTAAATTGTTAATAATACTTACTTTGTTCCAAAGACAACAAAGACCCTCACTTGGTTTGCGTTTGGCTGCTGTTTTGCCTTCTGGATTGTAGTCTGCTGGATACACTAAATCTTTAAATTCCTGAACCAGAGCACCAAGTCGATCATCTATCATTTGGACCTTTGGCACTAAATATTGACAAAAGTAATAAAATACATGTTCAAAACACCTGTTTAACCACTTACACAAGAATATAGGTTAAGGGGCGGGGTGGGGGTTGAGGGGCTTACTTGTAAAGTCTTCAATGTCTTCAGGCGCCTGCATATCAAGGGCCAGAGCCTCAAGATTTCGGTAGTGCTTTTGTATAACAGGATTTTCAAAGGCATCACTCCTGAAAGCAAACAAATTGGTACTTGCAATCAGTGAGTTCCCAAGGACTAACAATATCAGTAAAAATGTTGGTTTAACTCAAACATTTATTTTATTAATGTTCAGTCACAAAAATGTTCATGTTGTTACAACATAAATATAACTGGCACTAGAACTTACATGCTGTTTTTGTTGTGTCATTGTGTAATTTAAATAACATTGGTCCAATTTTAAACTTGATCCAAAAAATAGACTTTCTTTAGTGTAAAATATGCTTCAAAACAGCAGAATATAAAATTAATACACCAACAGCCCCAAAGCACAAACGCCAACACTGGCAACTACTGCAAATGTAGTGATTTTGTACCTAGGCTTATTTTTCAAAAAAATTGAGATAGAACATTTAAGTAATGATTTAGAATAAAAAAAAAAGATTATTTAATAATGACTTTTTCTTTTAAGTGGCGGCCATGGGTTTCTAGAACAAGAGCATAATAAAATATCTGTACGACTGAGATTGTTAATAGACAAGCTTATATAGTAATTACTGTTTCTTAATGTTTTTCTAATACCTACTAAGTAGCACTTTGATGTTTCCTGGAAATTAAAAGTGCACTATAAATAAAAACTTATTATTATTAAATACAGTCATGTCATGACATCTCTACCTGTATTTAAAACGAAGTTTGTGCACAATCTTTCTCATGTTGTCAACCTGTTCATCAGAAGCTGAGGGGTATTCATGGTCATCCAGAGTTCGTATATCATCAGCATAAGGTAGGAAAATAGCATGAAAACCTGTATAAAAGAAAAACACAATGGTACACTTTAAAATACATATAGACAGCAGTTATAGACATTTTTATTTACACATACAAATTTTATGTTACTAAATAATCTAAACCATGATATATTTGATCTTCAGTCACAATAGTGTTAATCATTTTTGGCGGCATTAATATCCTGAGCCCACATTTGCCCTATCATTATGCACAAGAAACTAAAGTGCATGTTTACAAACTACAATGCTGAGAATCATCCAGCAAACATTTGTAAGTCGCTTTGGATAAAAGCGTCTGCTAAATGACTAAATGTAAATGTAAATGCAAAAAAAAGGAGAAAAAAAACAAGATTGTAGTTTAATTTTGAAGATCCTCCAGAGAGCACAGGTGACTAAAAGAAATGTATCTGTGTGTTAAATGGGAATGATAAAATATGGGTAGAATAAGGTGTACATAATAAATGATTTATACCCAATCTCTTTACATGTCCTTAAATGCATCTACTGGCAATAAAACTCAAGCACTTTTATATTTCGATAGAATTTATTTGATAAAATAAATATAAAAATAATACATATTTGATAAAGTAAATATATTCTTTCTCTCACATAATCAGACTTTGAGTTTGGCTACTTGTTTGTAAATCAGAGCGTCATCTGCAAATTATATGTAAATAATGAGTGAAGGAGTGTGCATGTTGTCATACAGTACAGCAGGACTGCTTTAAAACCTTACTTTACTTTGCAGTTCATCCATCATTTCGAGGACTTAAAATTGTCCATGTTTTACCATAAATAGTTTAAATAAAATTTGACTTTTGGTTTCATGAATATGAGGTGTATTTATAGTAATGTTTTGGAAACACCTGTTACCTGGAGATGCAGTCTGGACCTGGCTGTGGTCCAGCACCTCTGTCTGTGGTACCAAGGCCACAAAACGAGGTGGAGTATTTCGCCGTGCTGTGTATTTACACAATGCAAACACATTTCTTTCAATACATTTCTGTAGCAGCGCTGTAAACACACAGGAACTTCCTGGGAACAAATTTTTTTTTTAAATATAATTATTCTGCTGCCTTTTATTTATTCATTTCCTAAAATACATAAATCCCATTTAGGGTTCTACAGCATGTCGCAGTCATATAATCAGAAGAGAAAAAACACGATGACGTTTCCTGTGAATGGTGTAAATGTTAATTTACATGTAATCGGTCATTTCTTGATGGGTTTCTTTGGGGGGGGGACTATTTAACTGAGACCCCCCCCCCCACCAAACTAAACAATTTCCACATCACCTAACTATAAGTTCCCCTGCTCACAATAGCTCCAAACAGTCTTTTGCTGTTAGAACCATGTGGAGGTGGTGAGACATCTTGTGCCGCATGGTTGTAAAGAGTAAATAAACCTCTGCAGATTCCCGAAGAAAATGTATGTCAAATGTCATGGTAATCAAAGCAATGGTGTGGATTTATATAGAAAAGATACATACACACACAAAGAAGAAGATTTAAATATGTTTGTCTGTATGAAACCCAAATTAAAAGAAAATCTAATCAAAAGAAAAAAAAAAACAATAGGTGGGATGTTGACAGCAAGAAAGTTCATCCTTCACACTAGTGTTTTTCAGAAAATACTATTCAGTTCAGATACAAAAATTTCAAAATCAATTTAAACCCAGCTACAGAACTTGCCTAAGACTTGCTCCTCCTCTGGATATATGAAAACTGCAGGTCTTATGTGATGATGTAACTTTAGATAGTCCATCGGCTTAAAGCCAATTAGAAACAGACCTGGATCCCCAAACTTTTTTATTTCATCTACTTCGCCTTTTTCCATCACAATCTGCTTATTTCCATAAACCTTAAAAAAAAAAAATAGAATCAGAAATTAGTTCTGTATATGCTACAAAAAGCACACTTGGTCTTACTGATATACTGTTTTCTTAATGACAGTGTAGTTACCTGAGATCTTTTAGTATCACTTGGTAAAAGTAGACTTCCATTTTGGGTGTGGAAGAGACGGGTTTTTGTACTGACAGGTTCATTGGTATCTCTGTACAGCCGGATTGCTGAAGGTTTTGTTGCTGTTCTAGCCAACACATACACCCCAACTGCTATCTTCATGTCATCTCCCAATGAAAATGACAATCTAAAGACAAAGAATATATAAATATATTCGTATAACGATATGACTCATTATGAATGATTTATAAACTATTAAATTAATAAATAGATAAAAATATTAAATAAACTATTTAAACTATAAATTATTGAAGATAAGTTTTGTTAAATTATTTCGAAGCTATAAGTGCCATAAGTATAAAAAATTAATAAATAAATAAAAATAAAAATAAAAAAAAGTATTAATATAAAAACTTATCCATCACCTTTTCAAAAGTAGCAAGCTTTTTAGGTATTTAATTATTGTGTTAAATACCGAATTATTGAGTTTAGTTTCATGAATGAACACACACAATATTGACTAAAGTATTGTGGCACCTACACTTTACACTGGTGAAAACTTTTATGGTTTCCATTCTTGTAAGTTAGTAGTTAGTGTCCCATCTTTGCCGTTTCATCAGCTTACAAGTTTTCTCTTTTAAGTTTTCTAAAAGTTTTCATCCAGAGGAGCATTTGAGAGATCGGAAACTGATGTTGAATGAGAGAGAATGTTTGCAATGTCCCTTCCATTTTTTCTGTGTTTGATGTTTTCTGGTCATGTTCTCTACTTCACCCAAACATGCTTTTAAACATCTCACTAAATGCCTTACCTACACTGATCCCACAAAGGTGAAACAATTTCTTTTAAAGGCATACTTAGCCAAAGGCATGCTTGATTTTAGCCAAAGGCATGCTTGATTTTAGTCAAAAGCATGCTTGACTTTAGCCAAAGGCATGCTTGACTTTAGCCAAAGGCATGCTTGACTAAATAAAACACTAGTAAAAGTGTGTTACAATAAACACACTTTTACAGATGTTCAATAAAGTCCTAAAAGTAAATGGAAAATAGATCTGGTTGGTTCAAACAAAATGTGTTGTTTTTATGTAGAAAAACATTGGTTTCCTGCATAAAAACCTGTGTTTAAGTTTAAGATGTTTGTATAAAGGAAAGGACTTACATTTCTCTAAGCTAATAAACCACAATAGTTGATCTTTACAATAAACAACACTGTAAATATTGGAAAGTTAATACATAGATCCTTTAATCTAACTATAACGGTCAGCTAAATAACTAGTTAAGTGCCAGTGTGGAAGGACACATTACAGAAAGCATGGTTTCACAATGCCTCAAGTGTCTCATGGTCACTAAAGATTTTCAAAGTGTGACAATTTCATCTGACGTTAGTGGACATTAATTTATAAACGCTATGAAACAAAGTTGCTTCAGCTTTTTACTTTGCCTAAAAGTTTCTGTATTTAATATGTTTTACAAGCTATTTTATTTAGCTTATACATAAAGTTTAGGTTTCAATATTTGTTTTCTTACCTACTGAGAGTTCTTTTTACCATCTCTCTGGCCCTGACTCTTTTCTGTAGTTCTTCAAGTTTATCACAAGGATCGATCTGCAGACCAAGTTCACTCTCATTTTCTTGTGGACTCACAATATCACAGAATAAGAGTGAGACGTCAAACCCTCCAGCCTTTTTGAGGTGCATCAAGTCTATATTAACTCCTGTATGGAGGGAAAAGTACAAAGTCAGATTAAACAATAGGGATGATCGTGTCACATATTTACTAAAAAAATAAATAAAAAAACTTTATATTTGTGTTTATTTTATTTTAATGTTTTTTTCTATCCAATTTAAAATCATATTTAATTATCAGCTACTGAGACACATGCTCTCTCAGAGGAATGTGATGCTAGCAACATTTTTATAATATGATACACAGGCAATATCTGGAGTCAGTCTAATTCACTCAGATGAAAGTGTCCCTATCTTATTTTTCACTTGAACTTATATGGTTCTATATATGGTTCTATTATTGACTAGTGCTGGAATGATTGATAGATCATCCCATTCCTTATGTCCTAAGAGCATGGTCAATTTAGTCAAAAATTGTTTCATTAATCAGGGCCTTTGTTTAATTAGTTCAATAAATGTCAAAAATTGTTAGTTGTGTCCAAAATTCATAGACAGGAAATAAGTTGGTCATATAAAAACCACCAAGATCCTAGAAAACGTACTTGAACTTTTCCAAGAACATATTTTAGGTTTAAAACATTTCACAATGTTTCCAAGGTTTCAAAGAATAACACAATAATGAATTTAGACCCCTCAACCACTGTGCAATATTGGCATTGATTTAAATACCTGTCTCCTTAAGGTCATCAGCCTTAGTGCAGGCCTGCCTGTCTCGAACCCGGTCCCCGCTGTGAGGATTATCTCGGCAGGTAAATATCATGAGACGTTTGTGACCAAGCCGTAGCTTAATGTCGCTATATAAGTTTGAGCAGCACCAAAGAGCATCTCCGAATGATGTTTCTCCACTGCCCATGATTTCTGCAGCTAGCTGAGCTCCCTTTTCACCTCTTAGTTTATCTATTTCCAGAACACGTCGTGCACCTAAAAATACAATATCAGCCTGTCATTTAAAAAAAATCGGCAATTATGTATTTTTTCACAAATAGTTTGGCACCTACCCGGGGAATCCAGATCATGGTAGACATAGACATTTTTGAAAGCATTTCTGGGGTTTTTGCTCTGCTCAGTCCCATAAAACACCAATGCAACCAAGTCTCTGTCACTACTTGTAATTTTACTGGTATACACACTGCGAACACACTGACAGGGTGAGAGGAGAGAATATAAGCTTGCTGCAAACCAGTATTCCACATACAAGTTGGTTTGAGTTAGCATGCATACCTGCATAGTCATGTCAAAGTTAGAGAGCTCTCCATCCTCTCCCTTAACGAACATTTCTTTAGAAGCATCCACCAGAAACACCAAACTGTCACGTCCACTTTGCTTAAATTCTCCTATTAAACACAATGCACATTTTTAAGTGGATTATCAGAAAACTAACACAGTGCCTTTGGTGTAAGGGCAGTTAAAACAGGAGAGCATGTCGACCTGCTGATTCTTCTCCCTCTTCTTGTTCAGCACCGTCGTCCTCGTTACGGTAATCAGACCATTCAGCCATTACTCTGTAAACCAGCTACCTGAGTGCGAGGAACAGGTTTCAAATCCAGCTGCTTAAAACAATTCAGCCTTCAAAAACATGAAAAGAACAAATTGAGTATAATTAATTGGTGTAATAAATTGAAATAGTTTCTAATTAGCAAAAATACCCTGTCTACGGGAAAAGTACAAAAACCCGCGCAGATTTCTGAAGGGCTGAAGAGCCACAAAATGAATGACAGTTCCACAAGCCAATCATCGTAAAACAATAAATAATTTAAACCAATCCCCGCGCAGAATGTTGTTTCCCGGAAGTGTGCGCGCGACGAATCAACTGTTTGAAATCATGGAATCGTGAAACAACATAAAACATTAAAAAAACATTTTACACAAACACTTAACAACAACAACAATAACAAAACACAATTCAGACCACTATAAACTTTACATAAGTTATGAGATAAATATTACAATTGTATAAATCGCGTTTATTTTTAAACTACCATTGCAATTATATTTTAAATTAGATTTCTTTATTTGGTGTTCTGTTTAGATATATTAAATATATTAGATATAATGTTTAAATTTGATAATTAGTTATACGCCTTCTTTGACAGTGATTTATTTCTATCGTTGTTGAATTGAACCAGAGAACAGAGTAAACCCGCGTTTTAATGCGTTTTGTGTTTTCTAGCGCCGCCTCAAGGATTGGAGGACAGAGTGACGCTTCGCAGGGCGTGATGTCATCCCGTAGCCTCGCGCTTACAGACTGGTTTTATTTTGGTTCAGTCTCTAAAGGTTCGACACAGATTTTAGTAGAACGAATAAAGTTGATTAATACGCTTACTTCTAATTTAAAGCTTATCCTGAGGAATCGTAGTTTTATTGGATCGAGTCCGTAACTTTGAGCCACGCTGTTATTTTGTGTGTATAAGCACTCGGTTATGGACAATCAGACTTACAATGTTAAACTTTATATTTATGATTTGTCGTGTGGAATGGCTCGTCAGCTGAGCTCCACCCTGTTAGGTGAGTACGTTAGCGTTTCTGTAAAACTGACAACATAGCTAAAATAAAATGATTATTTATAGTTTCACTTTATAAAAACGAGTAGCTATATGTTAATGATCACTTTAAATTAATTCATAAGGACCGAATTGATCAACATGTTTTGTCTGACCGACAGGAAAACAGTTGGAAGGTGTTTGGTGAGTGTTTAGAACACACTTGGGTTCTTCCGGGTATTTGGGATTTACTTTCTGATTAATTTACTTCAGGCTTTAAATAAGGCAGCAGATTTTTGTGTCTTTATCTGAGTTTTTTTCTCTTTTAAAACTAGGCACACATCTATAGTTATATACGGGAATGAGTACTTCTTTGGAGGACAGGGTATAGAATATTGTCGACCAGTAAGTACGACGTTATGAACTGTTTTATTGACCGCGTTCCTTTGTTTTTTGGGCAAATTAATGTAGAGAAATGCAGTGCAGGGACCTTAGTAAGAATGGAGTGACACTAAAAATGCCAAGTCATTGTTTTAGGGAGGCACAGTGATGGGAGAACCAATGTCCATTGTGGATCTGGGAAACACAGAAGTGACTCCGGAATTATTTGAAGAATATATTTCATCTCTGAAAGAGTCCAGCTATAGGTTTGTTACAGATTTAATATAATCCTTATGCTCTCAAGAAATTCAAAAACATTCTCTGCATTCTAAAAATGGAAATAGATAAAAAATTTATAAAAGGTTATTAAAATTTCATATAATCCTTATGCTCTCAAAAAATTCAAAACATTCTATGCATTCTAAAAATGGAAATAGATAAAAATTTATAAAAAAAGGAATTTTTATAAAATCATGTATACTTTTATGTAACAGATTTTCATTGACAAATTTGACTTTTCACTGACAAACGTAACTGTACTCTTACACTCACCGGCCATTTTATTAGGTGGTGTAGCTAATAAAATGGCCCTTGAGTGTATGAGTACAGGTTCTTCATCAGTTCTACACTCATTGTTTTTTTTTCAGTTTCACTGATCATATAGATGGACTTTGTAATTCTACAATTACAGACAGTAGTGAAAATGCAGTTTAATAATTTTTGAAGTACAGATTTTATTATTGACCTCTCTTTATAGAGCAGATACGTATCACCTGTTTGAACACAACTGCAACAGCTTTAGTAATGAGCTGGCACAGTTTTTAACTGGAAGAAAAATTCCCTCATACATTACTGACCTGCCATCTGACGTGCTTTCAACGTAAGTGACTAAAACTTATGTGCTTGTTATAACACAATGGGGAAAAAATATGGCCATTTTTCTAGCTGCACACAATCCGGACTCTTTAATTATTCTTAAAATTATGATTGCTTACTGGGGATAATGACGGTGTGCTTAAGAAAATTGAAGCACATTTATTGATTTAAAATGATCAAAAAACTTGCCGTATATGCTTGCTATTAATGCAAATGCATCCATTTAAAATATTTACAACTTCTTTTGGCTTTGTCTTTTAGTCAAATCGGATATCTGCCTGCCTCACCGACATATCTGTTTGGATAAAGGCCCGTCATCTTAAATTAAATTTAGAAAAAACGGAGCTTCTCATTATCCCAGCTAAACCCTTAATTCATCACCACCTGACCTTCCAAATTGACGGCTCCACAATCTCCCCAACCGATTCGGTCCGGAACCTTGGTTTCACAATAGACTTCCACCTTCAACTCTCTGATCATGTTATCAAAAGCGCCCGTTCCTGTAGTTTCCTTCTTTACAACATAAGGAAGATCAGACCCTTCTTGACTGAGCATGCTACCCAACTGCTTGTTCAAGCCCTAGTCCTATCCCGGCTTGATTATTGTAATGCGTTACTTGCTGGTCTTCCAGCTTCCACAATCAGACCTCTTCAGCTAATTCAAAACTCTGCAGCCTGACTTGTGTTTAACCAGCCCAAGCGAACTCATGTCACGCCATTACTCATTTCCCTCCATTGGCTCCCTGTAGCTGCTCGCATTCAGAACAAGTCACTGACTCTGGCATACAGAACCATTTCTGGATCTCCCCCCTCCTACCTTCACTCTATCTTTTTAAAATACACTCTGACTCGTTCACTTCTCTCCAGTGATGATTGCCGCCTGGTGATTCCACCTCACCGAGGAGCTAATTCTCACTCCGTGGCGTTCACCACTGCAAAATGGTGGAACGATCTTCCCAACTCTGTCCGTAAGGCAGTATCACTAAGCAGTTTTAAGAAACTACTGAAGACGCATCTCTTTAACAAATACGTGTTGAAAATAAATAAATTAAAAAAAAGGTGGGGGGGGGGGCGCAGCATAACAATCAGATTTGATGAATTTACAGTGTAGTTGGTTTTCTGCATAGTTTCTGACTTGTAATGTTCTCATTTGTAAATCGCTTTGGATAAAAGTGTCTGCTAAATGACTAAATGTAAATGTAGTCCTAGATTGATTTTATTTTTTCTGCTGTTATTATGCATTCATTTTCTAACAGTGTATTTTATTTCCAGGCCTTTTGGACAAGCTTTACTTCCAATGATTGGATCCTTCTCTATTACACCAACTAGTAGAAATACCAATGGACCATTTGGACCTAGGTAGACTGTGAATAAACATCGTTTTATGGGAACAGTGCTGACAAATACCAGGAACGTCTTATATACTTAATCATTTGGTTTTCTACGTTGTTCTTCGGGTTCTTTTTTACTATCTAGCCAATCATGAATGCTTTATATTTTTCTTTCAAGGTTTTAGTCAAAGTTGAAAAATAGAGTTGCACATTCATTTCATGAAAAATACATAAATTGGTAAGTGACTAATGTTCTTGCGAAAAACATATTAGGTAAAATTCATAATGATTACATATACAGTACTATCAAGTAAGTATTATTAGGACCTGTTTAGTGTTCATCACTGCCAGCATCAATTCTACAACCATATCTCAACCTCTGAATAGAACCAATGTGATGTTTTTTCTGCTCTGTAATTAGGCAACCAAACTGCTCTTGTTTAAATAAAAGAAGATAATGTATAAATAAATCTGTAAAGATCAAAGTCCAAAATATTTTAATTTATTACTATTTCCCCAAGGCGGCACGGTGGCTTAGTGGTTAGCACATTCGCCTCTCAGCGCTAGGGATTCCCGGTTCGAATCCCCATCTGGGTGGAGTTTCCATGTTCTCCCCGTGTCTGCGTGGGTTTCCTCCGGGTTCTCCGGTTTCTTCCCACAGTCCAAAAACATGGATTAAGTTAATTGAATTCTCAAAAAAAATTGCCCAATTTAGAGTGTGTATGTGTGAGTGAGTGTGTGCCCAGCGATGGATTGGCGCCCTGTCCTGGGTCTATCTGCCCAGCGCCCGAGACGTTCTCCCCTGGATGGGCATGGGGAACCCCACCGCGACCCTAATAGAGGATAAGCGGAAGATAATGAATGAATGACTATTTCCCCAATAATTTACAGCAAATTTTCTCACTCTTTACCTAGAATTCAAAGACAAAAAAGACAGGAAATTGTTTTTAGTAAATAATTATATTAAATGATTTGATACAAAGCTGTCTCATGTGATTATCAGATTAATGTGGCAGTCTTGTCAGCTAAATTTTAAGGTTTTTTAAGAACATTATTTTTAAGACTTTGCGCAGATGGTACAAAGATACCATTATTTAACAAATTCACATGTGGACAAAATTGTTGGAACTCCTCAGTTAATGAAAGAAAAACCCACAATAATCACAAAAATAACTTTAATCTGACAAAAGTAATAATAAATAAAAATGAATGTTAAAAAAATAAAAATTTAATGTTGATTTTGAACTATGCTTCAACATATTATATATTAAAAAGTAAACTCGTTAAACAGGTCTGGACAAAAATAATGGTACCCCTGAAAAAAGGGACATGGGTGTGTCCACTAATAAGCATCCCAGGTGTCTACAATCTTGTAATCAGTAAGTGGGCCTATATATTGGGCTACAGGTAAACACTGCTGTTTGGTGACATGGTGTGAACCACACTCACAGGATGTCTTGAATCTGTGTAGGGTGCAATGAAATCTTAAAATTATCAAGGGATTCTAGAGAGAAATGTGCTGTCCAGTGTCAGAAAGCTTAGTCTCAGTCGTAGATCATTGCTATTGCAACAGAATAATAACCCAAAAGACTCAGGTAAAAATGCCCAAAAATGTCTAAGAGGAAAACATTGGACTATTCTTAAGTGGCCTTCTATAAGCCCTGACCTAAATCCTATTGAGCATCTTTAAAAAGAGCTGAAACATGCCGCCTGGAAAATGAACCCTTCAAACCTGAGACAACTGGAGCAGTTTGCTCATGAGGAGTGGGCCAAAATACCTGCTGAGAGGTGCAGAAATCTTGACATTTACAGGAATCATTTAATTGCAGCGATTGCCTCAAAAGGTTTTACAGCAAAATATTGTTTCATGAGTTTATTTTTTTTATAATTCTGTTGAAAAGCAATGCCTGACTTTTATTGGTTCATTTTCATCGCATTTTTATTTATTATTACTTTCTTCAAATTCAAGTTATTCCTGTGACCATTGTGGGTTTTTCCTTTTTTTTAACCGAGGGGTAACAACAATTTTGTGTGTATGAACTTTCACTTGCATTTGTATTTGTTGTGTAGTAAACCTTCTGGCTACCTCAAGACCTCTTTTAGTGATTTATGTTTTATGTACATTTTGTTTATTCAAAAAAAAAACATATTTATCTGTGAATCTGAATCCTTGGACTTTTATTAAACTGGAAAATGTATATAAAATTATCTTGATTGTGTTTTAGAAGGGATTACTTCATATGGGCCAAATAAGTTGATGGGGGCAGTAGGGAAGCTTAATGACAGAGCCTATAAAAACTGACACATTTTTAAGGTACATTAGAGTTTTTCTAGTCTCTAGCTCTAGTCTCATGGGAGTCAAGTTGATGTAATTTGGAATGTTTGTATTAATGTTCACTTGATTTTACATGACCCAAATAAAATTTGCGCAGTACTGTATTGTTAAAGTCATATAGGTTAAAGACCGGACTTTACATATTTGCCTGGTTTTAATCTGTGTGACGTAAAACGTTATATAGTTATAGAAGTGGCCACTGGGAGGCAGAACAGAACATTTAAAAAAAAAAAGAAATATAATGTTTTGGTGTATTGAAAATTAATGCTACAGAAAGCAACAAATTCGGATGGTTTGCTGATCACTGCAATATTGGCAGGAATATAAGACTATTTTAAAATGTTTTTCAAACATAGATAGATAGATATAGATGGATGTGTGTGTGTATGTGTGTGTATATATATATATATATATATATATATATATATATATATATATATTGTAAAAAAAAAAAGCTCCTAAAAAGTGTAGGTGACAAGTGGTTTGCAGTATTTATCTTATAATTATGTAAACATGCATCGTTAAGGTAAGATAAAATATTAATAATCTATTAGTTATTTAGAATCATTAAATCACACTGGGTTTTGAAATGACTTGATGAGTGCTCTTGACCATATGTGAAAATTATCCATTCATAAAATTATACTGTGTTTTCTCAGAGTTTTTATTACGTAAGGTAATAGTCATTTAAATCTTCACTTTTATAGAAAAGTGGGGATGCAGAGAGCCAAATGTGTGTACATGCACATGCTAAGAACCATGTGGTTAAAAGACTTGCTCAGTGAGGAGGAAAATTATGACTCCTGGCCACATGGGAATTAAATAAGGAATCTGTACATCTAAGATGACAAGAGCATGCCTTCATCTTCTGTTAAGATCACAGAGGAATTAGTCTATTTGAGCAGTGAACATGTATGACCTTTTTGTACAGGCAGATCCTCTTGTAAAATTGTAACTCCTACATACAGTGGGTTGCAAAAGTATTCATACCCCTTGAACTTTTCCATATTTTGTCACATTACAACCACAAACATAAATATATTTCACTGGAATTTAATGTGAAAGACCAACACAAAGTGGTATACAATTGTGAAGTGGAATGAAAGTTATACATGAATCAACAATTTTTTTACAAATAAAAAACTGAAAAGTGCGATGTGCAAAATTATTCAGCCCCCCTGAGTCAATACTTTGTGG